>JAZKLR010000996.1:0-27815 GCA_037103525.1 Ganaspis brasiliensis
GATATTTCAAGTTTTATCTCCAGACTCTAGGCCGCATTGAGAAGCGTAGGATTCGCGGTGAAAACCGCGGAAAAGATGAAAATGGAGCTTTCGCGGCTTTTTAAAATGCTATGGGGTAGTACTCACGAAAGTAGGTCTGCCTTAGGAACTATGGAAATTTTCTCAGAATTCGCGTATCTCGCACCGTTTCCGAGATATTTCAAGTTTTATCTCCAGACTCTAGGCCGCATTGAGAAGCGTAGAATTCGCGGTGAAAACCGCGGAAAAGATGAAAATGGAGCTTTCGCGATTTTTTAAAATGCCATGGGCTAGTAATCACGAAAGTATGTCTGCCTTAGGAACTGTGGAAATTTTCTCAGAATTCGCGTATCTCGCACCGTTTCCGAGATATTTCAAGTTTTATCTCCAGACTCTAGGCCGCATTGAGAAGCGTAGAATTCGCGTTGAAAACCGCGGAAAAGATGAAAATGGAGCTTTCGCGGCTTTTAAAATGCTATGGGGTAGTACTCACGAAACTAGGTCTGCCTTAGGAACTATGGAAATTTTCTCAGAATTCGCGTATCTCGCACCGTTTCCGAGATATTTCAAGTTTTATCTCCAGACTCTAGGCCGCATTGAGAAGCGTAGAATTCGCGTTGAAAACCGCGGAAAAGATGAAAATGGAGCTTTCGCGGCTTTTTAAAATGCTATGGAGTAGTACTCACGAAAGTAGGTCTGCCTTAGGATCTACGGAAATTTTCTCAGAATTCGCGTATCTCGCACCGTTTCCGAGATATTTCAAGTTTTATCTCCAGACTCTAGCCGCATTGAGAAGCGTAGGATTCGCGGTGAAAACCGCGGAAAAGATGAAAATGGAGCTTTCGCGGCTTTTTAAAATGCTATGGGGTAGTACTCACGAAACTAGGTCTGCCTTAGGAACTATGGAAATTTTCTCAGAATTCGCGTATCTCGCACCGTTTCCGAGATATTTCAAGTTTTATCTCCAGACTCTAGGCCGCATTGAGAAGCGTAGGATTCGCGGTGAAAACCGCGGAAAAGATGAAAATGGAGCTTTCGCGGCTTTTTAAAATGCTATGGAGTAGTACTCACGAAAGTAGGTCTGCCTTAGAAACTACGGAAATTTTCTCAGAATTCGCGTATCTCGCACCGTTTCCGAGATATTTCAAGTTTTATCTCCAGACTCTAGGCCGCATTGAGAAGCGGAGAATTCGCGTTGAAAACCGCGGAAAAGATGAAAATGGAGCTTTCGCGGCTTTTTAAAATGCTATGGAGTAGTACTCACGAAAGTAGGTCTGCCTTAGGATCTACGGAAATTTTCTCAGAATTCGCGTATCTCGCACCGTTTCCGAGATATTTCAAGTTTTATCTCCAGACTCTAGGCCGCATTGAGAAGCGTAGGATTCGCGGTGAAAACCGCGGAAAAGATGAAAATGGAGCTTTCGCGGCTTTTTAAAATGCTATGGGGTAGTACTCACGAAAGTAGGTCTACCTTAGGAACTATGGAAATTTTCTCAGAATTCGCGTATCTCGCACCGTTTCCGAGATATTTCAAGTTTTATCTCCAGACTCTAGGCCGCATTGAGAAGCGTAGAATTCGCGGTGAAAACCGCGGAAAAGATGAAAATGGAGCTTTCGCGATTTTTAAAATGCCATGGGCTAGTAATCACGAAAGTAGGTCTACCTTAGGAACTATGGAAATTTTCTCAGAATTCGCGTATCTCGCACCGTTTCCGAGATACTTCAAGTTTTATCTCCAGACTCTAGGCCGCATTGAGAAGCGTAGAATTCGCGTTGAAAACCGCGGAAAAGATGAAAATGGAGCTTTCGCGGCTTTTAAAATGCTATGGGGTAGTACTCACGAAAGTAGGTCTGCCTTAGGAACTATGGAAATTTTCTCAGAATTCGCGTATCTCGCACCGTTTCCGAGATATTTCAAGTTTTATCTCCAGACTCTAGGCCGCATTGAGAAGCGTAGAATTCGCGGTGAAAACCGCGGAAAAGATGAAAATGGAGCTTTCGCGATTTTTTAAAATGCCATGGGCTAGTAATCACGAAAGTATGTCTGCCTTAGGAACTGTGGAAATTTTCTCAGAATTCGCGTATCTCGCACCGTTTCCGAGATATTTCAAGTTTTATCTCCAGACTCTAGGCCGCATTGAGAAGCGTAGAATTCGCGTTGAAAACCGCGGAAAAGATGAAAATGGAGCTTTCGCGGCTTTTTAAAATGCTATGGGGTAGTACTCACGAAACTAGGTCTGCCTTAGAAACTATGGAAATTTTCTCAGAATTCGCGTATCTCGCACCGTTTCCGAGATATTTCAAGTTTTATCTCCAGACTCTAGGCCGCATTGAGAAGCGGAGAATTCGCGTTGAAAACCGCGGAAAAGATGAAAATGGAGCTTTCGCGGCTTTTTAAAATGCTATGGAGTAGTACTCACGAAAGTAGGTCTGCCTTAGGATCTACGGAAATTTTCTCAGAATTCGCGTATCTCGCACCGTTTCCGAGATATTTCAAGTTTTATCTCCAGACTCTAGGCCGCATTGAGAAGCGTAGGATTCGCGGTGAAAACCGCGGAAAAGATGAAAATGGAGCTTTCGCGGCTTTTTAAAATGCTATGGGGTAGTACTCACGAAAGTAGGTCTACCTTAGGAACTATGGAAATTTTCTCAGAATTCGCGTATCTCGCACCGTTTCCGAGATATTTCAAGTTTTATCTCCAGACTCTAGGCCGCATTGAGAAGCGTAGAATTCGCGGTGAAAACCGCGGAAAAGATGAAAATGGAGCTTTCGCGATTTTTTAAAATGCCATGGGCTAGTAATCACGAAAGTATGTCTACCTTAGGAACTATGGAAATTTTCTTAGAATTCGCGTATCTCGCACCGTTTCCGAGATACTTCAAGTTTTATCTCCAGACTCTAGGCCGCATTGAGAAGCGTAGAATTCGCGTTGAAAACCGCGGAAAAGATGAAAATGGAGCTTTCGCGGCTTTTTAAAATGCTATGGGGTAGTACTCACGAAAGTAGGTCTGCCTTAGGAACTATGGAAATTTTCTCAGAATTCGCGTATCTCGCACCGTTTCCGAGATATTTCAAGTTTTATCTCCAGACTCTAGGCCGCATTGAGAAGCGTAGAATTCGCGGTGAAAACCGCGGAAAAGATGAAAATGGAGCTTTCGCGATTTTTTAAAATGCCATGGGCTAGTAATCACGAAAGTATGTCTGCCTTAGGAACTGTGGAAATTTTCTCAGAATTCGCGTATCTCGCACCGTTTCCGAGATATTTCAAGTTTTATCTCCAGACTCTAGGCCGCATTGAGAAGCGTAGAATTCGCGTTGAAAACCGCGGAAAAGATGAAAATGGAGCTTTCGCGGCTTTTTAAAATGCTATGGGGTAGTACTCACGAAACTAGGTCTGCCTTAGGAACTATGGAAATTTTCTCAGAATTCGCGTATCTCGCACCGTTTCCGAGATATTTCAAGTTTTATCTCCAGACTCTAGGCCGCATTGAGAAGCGTAGAATTCGCGTTGAAAACCGCGGAAAAGATGAAAATGGAGCTTTCGCGGCTTTTTAAAATGCTATGGAGTAGTACTCACGAAAGTAGGTCTGCCTTAGGATCTACGGAAATTTTCTCAGAATTCGCGTATCTCGCACCGTTTCCGAGATATTTCAAGTTTTATCTCCAGACTCTAGGCCGCATTGAGAAGCGTAGGATTCGCGGTGAAAACCGCGGAAAAGATGAAAATGGAGCTTTCGCGGCTTTTTAAAATGCTATGGGGTAGTACTTACGAAACTAGGTCTGCCTTAGGAACTATGGAAATTTTCTCAGAATTCGCGTATCTCGCACCGTTTCCGAGATATTTCAAGTTTTATCTCCAGACTCTAGGCCGCATTGAGAAGCGTAGGATTCGCGGTGAAAACCGCGGAAAAGATGAAAATGGAGCTTTCGCGGCTTTTTAAAATGCTATGGAGTAGTACTCACGAAAGTAGGTCTGCCTTAGAAACTATGGAAATTTTCTCAGAATTCGCGTATCTCGCACCGTTTCCGAGATATTTCAAGTTTTATCTCCAGACTCTAGGCCGCATTGAGAAGCGGAGAATTCGCGTTGAAAACCGCGGAAAAGATGAAAATGGAGCTTTCGCGGCTTTTTAAAATGCTATGGAGTAGTACTCACGAAAGTAGGTCTGCCTTAGGATCTACGGAAATTTTCTCAGAATTCGCGTATCTCGCACCGTTTCCGAGATATTTCAAGTTTTATCTCCAGACTCTAGGCCGCATTGAGAAGCGTAGAATTCGCGGTGAAAACCGCGGAAAAGATGAAAATGGAGCTTTCGCGATTTTTTAAAATGCCATGGGCTAGTAATCACGAAAGTATGTCTACCTTAGGAACTATGGAAATTTTCTCAGAATTCGCGTATCTCGCACCGTTTCCGAGATACTTCAAGTTTTATCTCCAGACTCTAGGCCGCATTGAGAAGCGTAGAATTCGCGTTGAAAACCGCGGAAAAGATGAAAATGGAGCTTTCGCGGCTTTTAAAATGCTATGGGGTAGTACTCACGAAAGTAGGTCTGCCTTAGGAACTATGGAAATTTTCTCAGAATTCGCGTATCTCGCACCGTTTCCGAGATATTTCAAGTTTTATCTCCAGACTCTAGGCCGCATTGAGAAGCGTAGAATTCGCGTTGAAAACCGCGGAAAAGATGAAAATGGAGCTTTCGCGGCTTTTTAAAATGCTATGGAGTAGTACTCACGAAAGTAGGTCTGCCTTAGGATCTACGGAAATTTTCTCAGAATTCGCGTATCTCGCACCGTTTCCGAGATATTTCAAGTTTTATCTCCAGACTCTAGGCCGCATTGAGAAGCGTAGGATTCGCGGTGAAAACCGCGGAAAAGATGAAAATGGAGCTTTCGCGGCTTTTTAAAATGCTATGGGGTAGTACTTACGAAACTAGGTCTGCCTTAGGAACTATGGAAATTTTCTCAGAATTCGCGTATCTCGCACCGTTTCCGAGATACTTCAAGTTTTATCTCCAGACTCTAGGCCGCATTGAGAAGCGTAGAATTCGCGTTGAAAACCGCGGAAAAGATGAAAATGGAGCTTTCGCGGCTTTTTAAAATGCTATGGGGTAGTACTCACGAAAGTAGGTCTGCCTTAGGAACTATGGAAATTTTCTCAGAATTCGCGTATCTCGCACCGTTTCCGAGATATTTCAAGTTTTATCTCCAGACTCTAGGCCGCATTGAGAAGCGGAGAATTCGCGTTGAAAACCGCGGAAAAGATGAAATTGGAGCTTTCGCGGCTTTTTAAAATGCTATGGAGTAGTACTCACGAAAGTAGGTCTGCCTTAGGATCTACGGAAATTTTCTCAGAATTCGCGTATCTCGCACCGTTTCCGAGATATTTCAAGTTTTATCTCCAGACTCTAGGCCGCATTGAGAAGCGTAGAATTCGCGGTGAAAACCGCGGAAAAGATGAAAATGGAGCTTTCGCGATTTTTTAAAATGCCATGGGCTAGTAATCACGAAAGTATGTCTACCTTAGGAACTATGGAAATTTTCTCAGAATTCGCGTATCTCGCACCGTTTCCGAGATACTTCAAGTTTTATCTCCAGACTCTAGGCCGCATTGAGAAGCGTAGAATTCGCGTTGAAAACCGCGGAAAAGATGAAAATGGAGCTTTCGCGGCTTTTTAAAATGCTATGGGGTAGTACTCACGAAAGTAGGTCTGCCTTAGGAACTATGGAAATTTTCTCAGAATTCGCGTATCTCGCACCGTTTCCGAGATATTTCAAGTTTTATCTCCAGACTCTAGGCCGCATTGAGAAGCGTAGAATTCGCGGTGAAAACCGCGGAAAAGATGAAAATGGAGCTTTCGCGATTTTTTAAAATGCCATGGGCTAGTAATCACGAAAGTATGTCTGCCTTAGGAACTGTGGAAATTTTCTCAGAATTCGCGTATCTCGCACCGTTTCCGAGATATTTCAAGTTTTATCTCCAGACTCTAGGCCGCATTGAGAAGCGTAGAATTCGCGTTGAAAACCGCGGAAAAGATGAAAATGGAGCTTTCGCGGCTTTTTAAAATGCTATGGGGTAGTACTCACGAAACTAGGTCTGCCTTAGGAACTATGGAAATTTTCTCAGAATTCGCGTATCTCGCACCGTTTCCGAGATATTTCAAGTTTTATCTCCAGACTCTAGGCCGCATTGAGAAGCGTAGAATTCGCGTTGAAAACCGCGGAAAAGATGAAAATGGAGCTTTCGCGGCTTTTTAAAATGCTATGGAGTAGTACTCACGAAAGTAGGTCTGCCTTAGGATCTACGGAAATTTTCTCAGAATTCGCGTATCTCGCACCGTTTCCGAGATATTTCAAGTTTTATCTCCAGACTCTAGGCCGCATTGAGAAGCGGAGAATTCGCGTTGAAAACCGCGGAAAGATGAAAATGGAGCTTTCGCGATTTTTTAAAATGCCATGGGCTAGTAATCACGAAAGTATGTCTGCCTTAGGAACTATGGAAATTTTCTCAGAATTCGCGTATCTCGCACCGTTTCCGAGATATTTCAAGTTTTATCTCCAGACTCTAGGCCGCATTGAGAAGCGTAGAATTCGCGTTGAAAACCGCGGAAAAGATGAAAATGGAGCTTTCGCGATTTTTTAAAATGCCATGGGCTAGTAATCACGAAAGTATGTCTGCCTTAGGAACTATGGAAATTTTCTCAGAATTCGCGTATCTCGCACCGTTTCCGAGATATTTCAAGTTTTATCTCCAGACTCTAGGCCGCATTGAGAAGCGTAGAATTCGCGTTGAAAACCGCGGAAAAGATGAAAATGGAGCTTTCGCGGCTTTTTAAAATGCTATGGGGTAGTACTCACGAAACTAGGTCTGCCTTAGGAACTATGGAAATTTTCTCAGAATTCGCGTATCTCGCACCGTTTCCGAGATATTTCAAGTTTTATCTCCAGACTCTAGGCCGCATTGAGAAGCGGAGAATTCGCGTTGAAAACCGCGGAAAAGATGAAAATGGAGCTTTCGCGATTTTTTAAAATGCCATGGGCTAGTAATCACGAAAGTATGTCTGCCTTAGGAACTATGGAAATTTTCTCAGAATTCGCGTATCTCGCACCGTTTCCGAGATATTTCAAGTTTTATCTCCAGACTCTAGGCCGCATTGAGAAGCGTAGAATTCGCGTTGAAAACCGCGGAAAAGATGAAAATGGAGCTTTCGCGGCTTTTTAAGATGCTATGGGGTAGTACTCACGAAAGTAGGTCTGCCTTAGGAACTATGGAAATTTTCTCAGAATTCGCGTATCTCGCACCGTTTCCGAGATATTTCAAGTTTTATCTCCAGACTCTAGGCCGCATTGAGAAGCGTAGAATTCGCGTTGAAAACCGCGGAAAAGATGAAAATGGAGCTTTCGCGGCTTTTTAAGATGCTATGGGGTAGTACTCACGAAAGTAGGTCTGCCTTAGGAACTATGGAAATTTTCTCAGAATTCGCGTATCTCGCACCGTTTCCGAGATATTTCAAGTTTTATCTCCAGACTCTAGGCCGCATTGAGAAGCGTAGAATTCGCGTTGAAAACCGCGGAAAAGATGAAAATGGAGCTTTCGCGGCTTTTTAAAATGCTATGGGGTAGTACTCACGAAACTAGGTCTGCCTTAGGAACTATGGAAATTTTCTCAGAATTCGCGTATCTCGCACCGTTTCCGAGATATTTCAAGTTTTATCTCCAGACTCTAGGCCGCATTGAGAAGCGTAGAATTCGCGTTGAAAACCGCGGAAAAGATGAAAATGGAGCTTTCGCGGCTTTTTAAAATGCTATGGAGTAGTACTCACGAAAGTAGGTCTGCCTTAGGATCCACGGAAATTTTCTCAGAATTCGCGTATCTCGCACCGTTTCCGAGATATTTCAAGTTTTATCTCCAGACTCTAGGCCGCATTGAGAAGCGTAGAATTCGCGTTGAAAACCGCGGAAAAGATGAAAATGGAGCTTTCGCGGCTTTTTAAAATGCTATGGAGTAGTACTCACGAAAGTAGGTCTGCCTTAGGATCCACGGAAATTTTCTCAGAATTCGCGTATCTCGCACCGTTTCCGAGATATTTCAAGTTTTATCTCCAGACTCTAGGCCGCATTGAGAAGCGTAGAATTCGCGTTGAAAACCGCGGAAAAGATGAAAATGGAGCTTTCGCGGCTTTTTAAAATGCTATGGAGTAGTACTCACGAAAGTAGGTCTGCCTTAGGATCTACGGAAATTTTCTCAGAATTCGCGTATCTCGCACCGTTTCCGAGATATTTCAAGTTTTATCTCCAGACTCTAGGCCGCATTGAGAAGCGTAAAATTCGCGGTGAAAACCGCGGAAAAGATGAAAATGGAGCTTTCGCGGCTTTTTAAAATGCTATGGGGTAGTACTCACGAAAGTAGGTCTGCCTTAGAAACTACGGAAATTTTCTCAGAATTCGCTTATCTCGCACCGTTTCCGAGATATTTCAAGTTTTATCTCCAGACTATAGGCCGCATTGAAAGGCGTAGGATTCGCGGTGAAAACCGCGGAAAAGATGAAAATGGAGCTTTCGCGGCTTTTTAAAATGCTATGGGGTAGTACTCACGAAACTAGGTCTGCCTTAGGAACTATGGAAATTTTCTCAGAATTCGCGTATCTCGCACCGTTTCCGAGATATTTCAAGTTTTATCTCCAGACTCTAGGCCGCATTGAGAAGCGTAGAATTCGCGTTGAAAACCGCGGAAAAGATGAAAATGGAGCTTTCGCGGCTTTTTAAAATGCTATGGGGTAGTACTCACGAAAGTAGGTCTGCCTTAGGAACTATGGAAATTTTCTCAGAATTCGCGTATCTCGCACCGTTTCCGAGATATTTCAAGTTTTATCTCCAGACTCTAGGCCGCATTGAGAAGCGTAGGATTCGCGGTGAAAACCGCGGAAAAGATGAAAATGGAGCTTTCGCGGCTTTTTAAAATGCTATGGAGTAGACTCACGAAAGTAGGTCTGCCTTAGAAACTATGGAAATTTTCTCAGAATTCGCGTATCTCGCACCGTTTCCGAGATATTTCAAGTTTTATCTCCAGACTCTAGGCCGCATTGAGAAGCGGAGAATTCGCGTTGAAAACCGCGGAAAAGATGAAAATGGAGCTTTCGCGGCTTTTTAAAATGCTATGGAGTAGTACTCACGAAAGTAGGTCTGCCTTAGGAACAACGGAAATTTTCTCAGAATTCGCGTATCTCGCACCGTTTCCGAGATATTTCAAGTTTTATCTCCAGACTATAGGCCGCATTGAAAGGCGTAGGATTCGCGGTGAAAACCGCGGAAAAGATGAAAATGGAGCTTTCGCGGCTTTTTAAAATGCTATGGAGTAGTACTCACGAAAGTAGGTCTGCCTTAGAAACTATGGAAATTTTCTCAGAATTCGCGTATCTCGCACCGTTTCCGAGATATTTCAAGTTTTATCTCCAGACTCTAGGCCGCATTGAGAAGCGTAGAATTCGCGTTGAAAACCGCGGAAAAGATGAAAATGGAGCTTTCGCGGCTTTTTAAAATGCTATGGAGTAGTACTCACGAAAGTAGGTCTGCCTTAGGATCTACGGAAATTTTCTCAGAATTCGCGTATCTCGCACCGTTTCCGAGATATTTCAAGTTTTATCTCCAGACTCTAGGCCGCATTGAGAAGCGTAAAATTCGCGGTGAAAACCGCGGAAAAGATGAAAATGAAGCTTTCGCGGCTTTTTAAAATCCTATGGGGTAGTACTCACGAAAGTAGGTCTGCCTTAGAAACTATGGAAATTTTCTCAGAATTCGCTTATCTCGCACCGTTTCCGAGATATTTCAAGTTTTATCTCCAGACTCTAGGCCGCATTGAGAAGCGTAGGATTCGCGGTGAAAACCGCGAAAAAGATGAAAATGGAGCTTTTGCGGCTTTTTAAAATGCTATGGAGTAGTACTCACGAAAGTAGGTCTGCCTTAGAAACTATGGAAATTTTCTCAGAATTCGCGTATCTCGCACCGTTTCCGAGATATTTCAAGTTTTATCTCCAGACTCTAGGCCGCATTGAGAAGCGTAGAATTCGCGTTGAAAACCGCGGAAAAGATGAAAATGGAGCTTTCGCGGCTTTTTAAAATGCTATGGAGTAGTACTCACGAAAGTAGGTCTGCCTTAGGATCTACGGAAATTATCTCAGAATTCGCGTATCTCGCACCGTTTCCGAGATATTTCAAGTTTTATCTCCAGACTCTAGGCCGCATTGAGAAGCGTAAAATTCGCGGTGAAAACCGCGGAAAAGATGAAAATGGAGCTTTCGCGGCTTTTTAAAATGCTATGGGGTAGTACTCACGAAACTAGGTCTGCCTTAGGAACTATGGAAATTTTCTCAGAATTCGCGTATCTCGCACCGTTTCCGAGATATTTCAAGTTTTATCTCCAGACTCTAGGCCGCATTGAGAAGCGTAGAATTCGCGTTGAAAACCGCGGAAAAGATGAAAATGGAGCTTTCGCGGCTTTTTAAAATGCTATGGAGTAGTACTCACGAAAGTAGGTCTGCCTTAGGATCTACGGAAATTTTCTCAGAATTCGCGTATCTCGCACCGTTTCCGAGATATTTCAAGTTTTATCTCCAGACTCTAGGCCGCATTGAGAAGCGTAGGATTCGCGGTGAAAACCGCGGAAAAGATGAAAATGGAGCTTTCGCGGCTTTTTAAAATGCTATGGAGTAAACTCACGAAAGTAGGTCTGCCTTAGAAACTATGGAAATTTTCTCAGAATTCGCGTATCTCGCACCGTTTCCGAGATATTTCAAGTTTTATCTCCAGACTCTAGGCCGCATTGAGAAGCGGAGAATTCGCGTTGAAAACCGCGGAAAAGATGAAAATGGAGCTTTCGCGGCTTTTTAAAATGCTATGGGGTAGTACTCACGAAACTAGGTCTGCCTTAGGAACTATGGAAATTTTCTCAGAATTCGCGTATCTCGCACCGTTTCCGAGATATTTCAAGTTTTATCTCCAGACTCTAGGCCGCATTGAGAAGCGTAGGATTCGCGGTGAAAACCGCGGAAAAGATGAAAATGGAGCTTTCGCGGCTTTTTAAAATGCTATGGGGTAGTACTCACGAAAGTAGGTCTGCCTTAGGATCTACGGAAATTTTCTCAGAATTCGCGTATCTCGCACCGTTTCCGAGATATTTCAAGTTTTATCTCCAGACTCTAGGCCGCATTGAGAAGCGTAGGATTCGCGGTGAAAACCGCGGAAAAGATGAAAATGGAGCTTTCGCGGCTTTTTAAAATGCTATGGGGTAGTACTCACGAAACTAGGTCTGCCTTAGGAACTATGGAAATTTTCTCAGAATTCGCGTATCTCGCACCGTTTCCGAGATATTTCAAGTTTTATCTCCAGACTCTAGGCCGCATTGAGAAGCGTAGGATTCGCGGTGAAAACCGCGGAAAAGATGAAAATGGAGCTTTCGCGGCTTTTTAAAATGCTATGGAGTAGTACTCACGAAAGTAGGTCTGCCTTAGAAACTATGGAAATTTTCTCAGAATTCGCGTATCTCGCACCGTTTCCGAGATATTTCAAGTTTTATCTCCAGACTCTAGGCCGCATTGAGAAGCGGAGAATTCGCGTTGAAAACCGCGGAAAAGATGAAAATGGAGCTTTCGCGGCTTTTTAAAATGCTATGGAGTAGTACTCACGAAAGTAGGTCTGCCTTAGGATCTACGGAAATTTTCTCAGAATTCGCGTATCTCGCACCGTTTCCGAGATATTTCAAGTTTTATCTCCAGACTCTAGGCCGCATTGAGAAGCGTAGGATTCGCGGTGAAAACCGCGGAAAAGATGAAAATGGAGCTTTCGCGGCTTTTTAAAATGCTATGGGGTAGTACTCACGAAAGTAGGTCTACCTTAGGAACTATGGAAATTTTCTCAGAATTCGCGTATCTCGCACCGTTTCCGAGATATTTCAAGTTTTATCTCCAGACTCTAGGCCGCATTGAGAAGCGTAGAATTCGCAGTGAAAACCGCGGAAAAGATGAAAATGAAGCTTTCGCGATTTTTAAAATGCCATGGGCTAGTAATCACGAAAGTAGGTCTACCTTAGGAACTATGGAAATTTTCTCAGAATTCGCGTATCTCGCACCGTTTCCGAGATATTTCAAGTTTTATCTCCAGACTCTAGGCCGCATTGAGAAGCGTAGAATTCGCGTTGAAAACCGCGGAAAAGATGAAAATGGAGCTTTCGCGATTTTTTAAAATGCCATGGGCTAGTAATCACGAAAGTATGTCTGCCTTAGGAACTATGGAAATTTTCTCAGAATTCGCGTATCTCGCACCGTTTCCGAGATATTTCAAGTTTTATCTCCAGACTCTAGGCCGCATTGAGAAGCGTAGAATTCGCGTTGAAAACCGCGGAAAAGATGAAAATGGAGCTTTCGCGGCTTTTTAAAATGCTATGGGGTAGTACTCACGAAACTAGGTCTGCCTTAGGAACTATGGAAATTTTCTCAGAATTCGCGTATCTCGCACCGTTTCCGAGATATTTCAAGTTTTATCTCCAGACTCTAGGCCGCATTGAGAAGCGGAGAATTCGCGTTGAAAACCGCGGAAAAGATGAAAATGGAGCTTTCGCGGCTTTTTAAAATGCTATGGAGTAGTACTCACGAAAGTAGGTCTGCCTTAGGATCTACGGAAATTTTCTCAGAATTCGCGTATCTCGCACCGTTTCCGAGATATTTCAAGTTTTATCTCCAGACTCTAGGCCGCATTGAGAAGCGTAGGATTCGCGGTGAAAACCGCGGAAAAGATGAAAATGGAGCTTTCGCGGCTTTTTAAAATGCTATGGGGTAGTACTCACGAAAGTAGGTCTGCCTTAGGAACTATGGAAATTTTCTCAGAATTCGCGTATCTCGCACCGTTTCCGAGATATTTCAAGTTTTATCTCCAGACTCTAGGCCGCATTGAGAAGCGTAGAATTCGCGGTGAAAACCGCGGAAAAGATGAAAATGGAGCTTTCGCGATTTTTTAAAATGCCATGGGCTAGTAATCACGAAAGTATGTCTGCCTTAGGAACTATGGAAATTTTCTCAGAATTCGCGTATCTCGCACCGTTTCCGAGATATTTCAAGTTTTATCTCCAGACTCTAGGCCGCATTGAGAAGCGTAGAATTCGCGTTGAAAACCGCGGAAAAGATGAAAATGGAGCTTTCGCGGCTTTTTAAAATGCTATGGAGTAGTACTCACGAAAGTAGGTCTGCCTTAGGATCTACGGAAATTTTCTCAGAATTCGCGTATCTCGCACCGTTTCCGAGATATTTCAAGTTTTATCTCCAGACTCTAGGCCGCATTGAGAAGCGTAGAATTCGCGTTGAAAACCGCGGAAAAGATAAAACTGGAGCTTTCGCGGCTTTTTAAAATGCTATGGAGTAGTACTCACGAAAGTAGGTCTGCCTTAGGATCTACGGAAATTTTCTCAGAATTCGCGTATCTCGCACCGTTTCCGAGATATTTCAAGTTTTATCTCCAGACTCTAGGCCGCATTGAGAAGCGTAAAATTCGCGGTGAAAACCGCGGAAAAGATGAAAATGGAGCTTTCGCGGCTCTTTAAAATGCTATGGGGTAGTACTCACGAAAGTAGGTCTGCCTTAGAAACTACGGAAATTTTCTCAGAATTCGCTTATCTCGCACCGTTTCCGAGATATTTCAAGTTTTATCTCCAGACTCTAGGCCGCATTGAGAAGCGTAGAATTCGCGTTGAAAACCGCGGAAAAGATGAAAATGGAGCTTTCGCGGCTTTTTAAAATGCTATGGGGTAGTACTCACGAAACTAGGTCTGCCTTAGGAACTATGGAAATTTTCTCAGAATTCGCGTATCTCGCACCGTTTCCGAGATATTTCAAGTTTTATCTCCAGACTCTAGGCCGCATTGAGAAGCGTAGAATTCGCGTTGAAAACCGCGGAAAAGATGAAAATGGAGCTTTCGCGGCTTTTTAAAATGCTATGGAGTAGTACTCACGAAAGTAGGTCTGCCTTAGGATCCACGGAAATTTTCTCAGAATTCGCGTATCTCGCACCGTTTCCGAGATATTTCAAGTTTTATCTCCAGACTCTAGGCCGCATTGAGAAGCGTAGGATTCGCGGTGAAAACCGCGGAAAAGATGAAAATGGAGCTTTCGCGGCTTTTTAAAATGCTATGGGGTAGTACTCACGAAAGTAGGTCTGCCTTAGGAACTATGGAAATTTTCTCAGAATTCGCGTATCTCGCACCGTTTCCGAGATATTTCAAGTTTTATCTCCAGACTCTAGGCCGCATTGAGAAGCGTAGAATTCGCGGTGAAAACCGCGGAAAAGATGAAAATGGAGCTTTCGCGATTTTTTAAAATGCCATGGGCTAGTAATCACGAAAGTATGTCTGCCTTAGGAACTATGGAAATTTTCTCAGAATTCGCGTATCTCGCACCGTTTCCGAGATATTTCAAGTTTTATCTCCAGACTCTAGGCCGCATTGAGAAGCGTAGAATTCGCGTTGAAAACCGCGGAAAAGATGAAAATGGAGCTTTCGCGGCTTTTTAAAATGCTATGGGGTAGTACTCACGAAACTAGGTCTGCCTTAGGAACTATGGAAATTTTCTCAGAATTCGCGTATCTCGCACCGTTTCCGAGATATTTCAAGTTTTATCTCCAGACTCTAGGCCGCATTGAGAAGCGTAGAATTCGCGTTGAAAACCGCGGAAAAGATGAAAATGGAGCTTTCGCGGCTTTTTAAAATGCTATGGAGTAGTACTCACGAAAGTAGGTCTGCCTTAGGATCTACGGAAATTTTCTCAGAATTCGCGTATCTCGCACCGTTTCCGAGATATTTCAAGTTTTATCTCCAGACTCTAGGCCGCATTGAGAAGCGTAGGATTCGCGGTGAAAACCGCGGAAAAGATGAAAATGGAGCTTTCGCGGCTTTTTAAAATGCTATGGGGTAGTACTCACGAAACTAGGTCTGCCTTAGGAACTATGGAAATTTTCTCAGAATTCGCGTATCTCGCACCGTTTCCGAGATATTTCAAGTTTTATCTCCAGACTCTAGGCCGCATTGAGAAGCGTAGGATTCGCGGTGAAAACCGCGGAAAAGATGAAAATGGAGCTTTCGCGGCTTTTTAAAATGCTATGGAGTAGTACTCACGAAAGTAGGTCTGCCTTAGAAACTATGGAAATTTTCTCAGAATTCGCGTATCTCGCACCGTTTCCGAGATATTTCAAGTTTTATCTCCAGACTCTAGGCCGCATTGAGAAGCGGAGTATTCGCGTTGAAAACCGCGGAAAAGATGAAAATGGAGCTTTCGCGGCTTTTTAAAATGCTATGGAGTAGTACTCACGAAAGTAGGTCTGCCTTAGGATCTACGGAAATTTTCTCAGAATTCGCGTATCTCGCACCGTTTCCGAGATATTTCAAGTTTTATCTCCAGACTCTAGGCCGCATTGAGAAGCGTAGGATTCGCGGTGAAAACCGCGGAAAAGATGAAAATGGAGCTTTCGCGGCTTTTTAAAATGCTATGGGGTAGTACTCACGAAAGTAGGTCTACCTTAGGAACTATGGAAATTTTCTCAGAATTCGCGTATCTCGCACCGTTTCCGAGATATTTCAAGTTTTATCTCCAGACTCTAGGCCGCATTGAGAAGCGTAGAATTCGCGGTGAAAACCGCGGAAAAGATGAAAATGAAGCTTTCGCGATTTTTTAAAATGCCATGGGCTAGTAATCACGAAAGTAGGTCTACCTTAGGAACTATGGAAATTTTCTCAGAATTCGCGTATCTCGCACCGTTTCCGAGATATTTCAAGTTTTATCTCCAGACTCTAGGCCGCATTGAGAAGCGTAGAATTCGCGTTGAAAACCGCGGAAAAGATGAAAATGGAGCTTTCGCGATTTTTTAAAATGCCATGGGCTAGTAATCACGAAAGTATGTCTGCCTTAGGAACTATGGAAATTTTCTCAGAATTCGCGTATCTCGCACCGTTTCCGAGATATTTCAAGTTTTATCTCCAGACTCTAGGCCGCATTGAGAAGCGTAGAATTCGCGTTGAAAACCGCGGAAAAGATGAAAATGGAGCTTTCGCGGCTTTTTAAAATGCTATGGGGTAGTACTCACGAAACTAGGTCTGCCTTAGGAACTATGGAAATTTTCTCAGAATTCGCGTATCTCGCACCGTTTCCGAGATATTTCAAGTTTTATCTCCAGACTCTAGGCCGCATTGAGAAGCGGAGAATTCGCGTTGAAAACCGCGGAAAAGATGAAAATGGAGCTTTCGCGGCTTTTTAAAATGCTATGGAGTAGTACTCACGAAAGTAGGTCTGCCTTAGGATCTACGGAAATTTTCTCAGAATTCGCGTATCTCGCACCGTTTCCGAGATATTTCAAGTTTTATCTCCAGACTCTAGGCCGCATTGAGAAGCGTAGGATTCGCGGTGAAAACCGCGGAAAAGATGAAAATGGAGCTTTCGCGGCTTTTTAAAATGCTATGGGGTAGTACTCACGAGAGTAGGTCTGCCTTAGGAACTATGGAAATTTTCTCAGAATTCGCGTATCTCGCACCGTTTCCGAGATATTTCAAGTTTTATCTCCAGACTCTAGGCCGCATTGAGAAGCGTAGAATTCGCGGTGAAAACCGCGGAAAAGATGAAAATGGAGCTTTCGCGATTTTTTAAAATGCCATGGGCTAGTAATCACGAAAGTATGTCTGCCTTAGGAACTATGGAAATTTTCTCAGAATTCGCGTATCTCGCACCGTTTCCGAGATATTTCAAGTTTTATCTCCAGACTATAGGCCGCATTGAAAGGCGTAGGATTCGCGGTGAAAACCGCGGAAAAGATGAAAATGGAGCTTTCGCGGCTTTTTAAAATGCTATGGAGTAGTACTCACGAAAGTAGGTCTGCCTTAGGATCTACGGAAATTTTCTCAGAATTCGCGTATCTCGCACCGTTTCCGAGATATTTCAAGTTTTATCTCCAGACTCTAGGCCGCATTGAGAAGCGTAAAATTCGCGGTGAAAACCGCGGAAAAGATGAAAATGGAGCTTTCGCGGCTCTTTAAAATGCTATGGGGTAGTACTCACGAAAGTAGGTCTGCCTTAGAAACTACGGAAATTTTCTCAGAATTCGCTTATCTCGCACCGTTTCCGAGATATTTCAAGTTTTATCTCCAGACTCTAGGCCGCATTGAGAAGCGTAGAATTCGCGTTGAAAACCGCGGAAAAGATGAAAATGGAGCTTTCGCGGCTTTTTAAAATGCTATGGGGTAGTACTCACGAAACTAGGTCTGCCTTAGGAACTATGGAAATTTTCTCAGAATTCGCGTATCTCGCACCGTTTCCGAGATATTTCAAGTTTTATCTCCAGACTCTAGGCCGCATTGAGAAGCGTAGAATTCGCGTTGAAAACCGCGGAAAAGATGAAAATGGAGCTTTCGCGGCTTTTTAAAATGCTATGGAGTAGTACTCACGAAAGTAGGTCTGCCTTAGGATCTACGGAAATTTTCTCAGAATTCGCGTATCTCGCACCGTTTCCGAGATATTTCAAGTTTTATCTCCAGACTCTAGGCCGCATTGAGAAGCGTAAAATTCGCGGTGAAAACCGCGGAAAAGATGAAAATGGAGCTTTCGCGGCTCTTTAAAATGCTATGGGGTAGTACTCACGAAAGTAGGTCTGCCTTAGAAACTACGGAAATTTTCTCAGAATTCGCTTATCTCGCACCGTTTCCGAGATATTTCAAGTTTTATCTCCAGACTCTAGGCCGCATTGAGAAGCGTAGAATTCGCGTTGAAAACCGCGGAAAAGATGAAAATGGAGCTTTCGCGGCTTTTTAAAATGCTATGGGGTAGTACTCACGAAACTAGGTCTGCCTTAGGAACTATGGAAATTTTCTCAGAATTCGCGTATCTCGCACCGTTTCCGAGATATTTCAAGTTTTATCTCCAGACTCTAGGCCGCATTGAGAAGCGTAGGATTCGCGGTGAAAACCGCGGAAAAGATGAAAATGGAGCTTTCGCGGCTTTTTAAAATGCTATGGAGTAGACTCACGAAAGTAGGGCTGCCTTAGAAACTATGGAAATTTTCTCAGAATTCGCGTATCTCGCACCGTTTCCGAGATATTTCAAGTTTTATCTCCAGACTCTAGGCCGCATTGAGAAGCGTAGAATTCGCGTTGAAAACCGCGGAAAAGATGAAAATGGAGCTTTCGCGGCTTTTTAAAATGCTATGGAGTAGACTCACGAAAGTAGGTCTGCCTTAGAAACTATGGAAATTTTCTCAGAATTCGCGTATCTCGCACCGTTTCCGAGATATTTCAAGTTTTATCTCCAGACTCTAGGCCGCATTGAGAAGCGTAGAATTCGCGTTGAAAACCGCGGAAAAGATGAAAATGGAGCTTTCGCGGCTTTTTAAAATGCTATGGGGTAGTACTCACGAAACTAGGTCTGCCTTAGGATCTACGGAAATTTTCTCAGAATTCGCGTATCTCGCACCGTTTCCGAGATATTTCAAGTTTTATCTCCAGACTCTAGGCCGCATTGAGAAGCGTAAAATTCGCGGTGAAAACCGCGGAAAAGATGAAAATGGAGCTTTCGCGGCTTTTTAAAATGCTATGGGGTAGTACTCACGAAAGTAGGTCTGCCTTAGAAACTACGGAAATTTTCTCAGAATTCGCTTATCTCGCACCGTTTCCGAGATATTTCAAGTTTTATCTCCAGACTATAGGCCGCATTGAAAGGCGTAGGATTCGCGGTGAAAACCGCGGAAAAGATGAAAATGGAGCTTTCGCGGCTTTTTAAAATGCTATGGGGTAGTACTCACGAAACTAGGTCTGCCTTAGGAACTATGGAAATTTTCTCAGAATTCGCGTATCTCGCACCGTTTCCGAGATATTTCAAGTTTTATCTCCAGACTCTAGGCCGCATTGAGAAGCGTAGAATTCGCGTTGAAAACCGCGGAAAAGATGAAAATGGAGCTTTCGCGGCTTTTTAAAATGCTATGGGGTAGTACTCACGAAAGTAGGTCTGCCTTAGGAACTATGGAAATTTTCTCAGAATTCGCGTATCTCGCACCGTTTCCGAGATATTTCAAGTTTTATCTCCAGACTCTAGGCCGCATTGAGAAGCGTAGGATTCGCGGTGAAAACCGCGGAAAAGATGAAAATGGAGCTTTCGCGGCTTTTTAAAATGCTATGGAGTAGACTCACGAAAGTAGGTCTGCCTTAGAAACTATGGAAATTTTCTCTGAATTCGCGTATCTCGCACCGTTTCCGAGATATTTCAAGTTTTATCTCCAGACTCTAGGCCGCATTGAGAAGCGGAGAATTCGCGTTGAAAACCGCGGAAAAGATGAAAATGGAGCTTTCGCGGCTTTTTAAAATGCTATGGAGTAGTACTCACGAAAGTAGGTCTGCCTTAGGAACAACGGAAATTTTCTCAGAATTCGCGTATCTCGCACCGTTTCCGAGATATTTCAAGTTTTATCTCCAGACTATAGGCCGCATTGAAAGGCGTAGGATTCGCGGTGAAAACCGCGGAAAAGATGAAAATGGAGCTTTCGCGGCTTTTTAAAATGCTATGGAGTAGTACTCACGAAAGTAGGTCTGCCTTAGAAACTATGGAAATTTTCTCAGAATTCGCGTATCTCGCACCGTTTCCGAGATATTTCAAGTTTTATCTCCAGACTCTAGGCCGCATTGAGAAGCGTAGAATTCGCGTTGAAAACCGCGGAAAAGATGAAAATGGAGCTTTCGCGGCTTTTTAAAATGCTATGGAGTAGTACTCACGAAAGTAGGTCTGCCTTAGGATCTACGGAAATTTTCTCAGAATTCGCGTATCTCGCACCGTTTCCGAGATATTTCAAGTTTTATCTCCAGACTCTAGGCCGCATTGAGAAGCGTAAAATTCGCGGTGAAAACCGCGGAAAAGATGAAAATGAAGCTTTCGCGGCTTTTTAAAATCCTATGGGGTAGTACTCACGAAAGTAGGTCTGCCTTAGAAACTATGGAAATTTTCTCAGAATTCGCTTATCTCGCACCGTTTCCGAGATATTTCAAGTTTTATCTCCAGACTCTAGGCCGCATTGAGAAGCGTAGGATTCGCGGTGAAAACCGCGAAAAAGATGAAAATGGAGCTTTTGCGGCTTTTTAAAATGCTATGGAGTAGTACTCACGAAAGTAGGTCTGCCTTAGAAACTATGGAAATTTTCTCAGAATTCGCGTATCTCGCACCGTTTCCGAGATATTTCAAGTTTTATCTCCAGACTCTAGGCCGCATTGAGAAGCGTAGAATTCGCGTTGAAAACCGCGGAAAAGATGAAAATGGAGCTTTCGCGGCTTTTTAAAATGCTATGGAGTAGTACTCACGAAAGTAGGTCTGCCTTAGGATCTACGGAAATTATCTCAGAATTCGCGTATCTCGCACCGTTTCCGAGATATTTCAAGTTTTATCTCCAGACTCTAGGCCGCATTGAGAAGCGTAAAATTCGCGGTGAAAACCGCGGAAAAGATGAAAATGGAGCTTTTGCGGCTTTTTAAAATGCTATGGGGTAGTACTCACGAAACTAGGTCTGCCTTAGGAACTATGGAAATTTTCTCAGAATTCGCGTATCTCGCACCGTTTCCGAGATATTTCAAGTTTTATCTCCAGACTCTAGGCCGCATTGAGAAGCGTAGAATTCGCGTTGAAAACCGCGGAAAAGATGAAAATGGAGCTTTCGCGGCTTTTTAAAATGCTATGGAGTAGTACTCACGAAGGTAGGTCTGCCTTAGGATCTACGGAAATTTTCTCAGAATTCGCGTATCTCGCACCGTTTCCGAGATATTTCAAGTTTTATCTCCAGACTCTAGGCCGCATTGAGAAGCGTAGGATTCGCGGTGAAAACCGCGGAAAAGATGAAAATGGAGCTTTCGCGGCTTTTTAAAATGCTATGGAGTAAACTCACGAAAGTAGGTCTGCCTTAGAAACTATGGAAATTTTCTCAGAATTTGCGTATCTCGCACCGTTTCCGAGATATTTCAAGTTTTATCTCCAGACTCTAGGCCGCATTGAGAAGCGGAGAATTCGCGTTGAAAACCGCGGAAAAGATGAAAATGGAGCTTTCGCGGCTTTTTAAAATGCTATGGGGTAGTACTCACGAAACTAGGTCTGCCTTAGGAACTATGGAAATTTTCTCAGAATTTGCGTATCTCGCACCGTTTCCGAGATATTTCAAGTTTTATCTCCAGACTCTAGGCCGCATTGAGAAGCGTAGAATTCGCGTTGAAAACCGCGGAAAAGATGAAAATGGAGCTTTCGCGGCTTTTTAAAATGCTATGGGGTAGTACTCACGAAACTAGGTCTGCCTTAGGAACTATGGAAATTTTCTCAGAATTCGCGTATCTCGCACCGTTTCCGAGATATTTCAAGTTTTATCTCCAGACTCTAGGCCGCATTGAGAAGCGTAGAATTCGCGTTGAAAACCGCGGAAAAGATGAAAATGGAGCTTTCGCGGCTTTTTAAAATGCTATGGAGTAGTACTCACGAAAGTAGGTCTGCCTTAGGATCTACGGAAATTTTCTCAGAATTCCCGTATCTCGCACCGTTTCCGAGATATTTCAAGTTTTATCTCCAGACTCTAGGCCGCATTGAGAAGCGTAGGATTCGCGGTGAAAACCGCGGAAAAGATGAAAATGGAGCTTTCGCGGCTTTTTAAAATGCTATGGAGTAGACTCACGAAAGTAGGTCTGCCTTAGAAACTATGGAAATTTTCTCAGAATTTGCGTATCTCGCACCGTTTCCGAGATATTTCAAGTTTTATCTCCAGACTCTAGGCCGCATTGAGAAGCGGAGAATTCGCGTTGAAAACCGCGGAAAAGATGAAAATGGAGCTTTCGCGGCTTTTTAAAATGCTATGGAGTAGTACTCACGAAAGTAGGTCTGCCTTAGGAACAACGGAAATTTTCTCAGAATTCGCGTATCTCGCACCGTTTCCGAGATATTTCAAGTTTTATCTCCAGACTATAGGCCGCATTGAAAGGCGTAGGATTCGCGGTGAAATCCGCGGAAAAGATGAAAATGGAGCTTTCACGGCTTTTTAAAATGCTATGGAGTAGTACTCACGAAAGTAGGTCTGCCTTAGGAACTATGGAAATTTTCTCAGAATTCCCGTATCTCGCACCGTTTCCGAGATATTTCAAGTTTTATCTCCAGACTCTAGGCCGCATTGAGAAGCGTAAAATTCGCGGTGAAAACCGCGGAAAAGATGAAAATGGAGCTTTCGCGGCTTTTTAAAATGCTATGGGGTAGTACTCACGAAAGTAGGTCTGCCTTAGAAACTATGGAAATTTTCTCAGAATTCGCTTATCTCGCACCGTTTCCGAGATATTTCAAGTTTTATCTCCAGACTCTAGGCCGCATTGAGAAGCGTAGAATTCGCGTTGAAAACCGCGGAAAAGATGAAAATGGAGCTTTCGCGGCTTTTTAAAATGCTATGGAGTAGTACTCACGAAAGTAGGTCTGCCTTAGGAACAACGGAAATTTTCTCAGAATTCGCGTATCTCGCACCGTTTCCGAGATATTTTAAGTTTTATCTCCAGACTATAGGCCGCATTGAAAGGCGTAGGATTCGCGGTGAAAACCGCGGAAAAGATGAAAATGGAGCTTTCACGGCTTTTTAAAATGCTATGGAGTAGTACTCACGAAAGTAGGTCTGCCTTAGGAACTATGGAAATTTTCTCAGAATTCCCGTATCTCGCACCGTTTCCGAGATATTTCAAGTTTTATCTCCAGACTCTAGGCCGCATTGAGAAGCGTAGGATTCGTGGTGAAAACCGCGGAAAAGATGAAAATGGAGCTTTCGCGGCTTTTTAAAATGCTATGGAGTAGACTCACGAAAGTAGGTCTGCCTTAGAAACTATGGAAATTTTCTCAGAATTCGCGTATCTCGCACCGTTTCCGAGATATTTCAAGTTTTATCTCCAGACTCTAGGCCGCATTGAGAAGCGGAGAATTCGCGTTGAAAACCGCGGAAAAGATGAAAATGGAGCTTTCGCGGCTTTTTAAAATGCTATGGGGTAGTACTCACGAAACTAGGTCTGCCTTAGGAGCTATGGAAATTTTCTCAGAATTTGCGTATCTCGCACCGTTTCCGAGATATTTCAAGTTTTATCTCCAGACTCTAGGCCGCATTGAGAAGCGTAGAATTCGCGTTGAAAACCGCGGAAAAGATGAAAATGGAGCTTTCGCGGCTTTTTAAAATGCTATGGGGTAGTACTCACGAAACTAGGTCTGCCTTAGGAACTACGGAAATTTTCTCAGAATTCGCGTATCTCGCACCGTTTCCGAGATATTTCAAGTTTTATCTCCAGACTCTAGGCCGCATTGAGAAGCGTAGAATTCGCGTTGAAAACCGCGGAAAAGATGAAAATGGAGCTTTCGCGGCTTTTTAAAATGCTATGGAGTAGTACTCACGAAAGTAGGTCTGCCTTAGGATCTACGGAAATTTTCTCAGAATTCCCGTATCTCGCACCGTTTCCGAGATATTTCAAGTTTTATCTCCAGACTCTAGGCCGCATTGAGAAGCGTAGGATTCGCGGTGAAAACCGCGGAAAAGATGAAAATGGAGCTTTCGCGGCTTTTTAAAATGCTATGGAGTAGACTCACGAAAGTAGGTCTGCCTTAGAAACTATGGAAATTTTCTCAGAATTTGCGTATCTCGCACCGTTTCCGAGATATTTCAAGTTTTATCTCCAGACTCTAGGCCGCATTGAGAAGCGGAGAATTCGCGTTGAAAACCGCGGAAAAGATGAAAATGGAGCTTTCGCGGCTTTTTAAAATGCTATGGAGTAGTACTCACGAAAGTAGGTCTGCCTTAGGAACAACGGAAATTTTCTCAGAATTCGCGTATCTCGCACCGTTTCCGAGATATTTTAAGTTTTATCTCCAGACTATAGGCCGCATTGAAAGGCGTAGGATTCGCGGTGAAAACCGCGGAAAAGATGAAAATGGAGCTTTCACGGCTTTTTAAAATGCTATGGAGTAGTACTCACGAAAGTAGGTCTGCCTTAGGAACTATGGAAATTTTCTCAGAATTCCCGTATCTCGCACCGTTTCCGAGATATTTCAAGTTTTATCTCCAGACTCTAGGCCGCATTGAGAAGCGTAGGATTCGCGGTGAAAACCGCGGAAAAGATGAAAATGGAGCTTTCGCGGCTTTTTAAAATGCTATGGAGTAGACTCACGAAAGTAGGTCTGCCTTAGAAACTATGGAAATTTTCTCAGAATTCGCGTATCTCGCACCGTTTCCGAGATATTTCAAGTTTTATCTCCAGACTATAGGCCGCATTGAAAGGCGTAGGATTCGCGGTGAAAACCGCGGAAAAGATGAAAATGGAGCTTTCACGGCTTTTTAAAATGCAATGGAGTAGTACTCACGAAAGTAGGTCTGCCTTAGGAACTATGGAAATTTTCTCAGAATTCGCGTATCTCGCACCGTTTCCGAGATATTTCAAGTTTTATCTTCAGACTCTAGGCCGCATTGAGAAGCGTAGAATTCGCGGTGAAAACCGCGGAAAAGATGAAAATGGAGCTTTCGCGATTTTTTAAAATGCCATGGGCTAGTACTCACGAAAGTAGGTCTGCCTTAGGATCTACGGAAATTTTCTCAGAATTCGCGTATCTCGCACCGTTTCCGAGATATTTCAAGTTTTATCTCCAGACTCTAGGCCGCATTGAGAAGCGGAGAATTCGCGTTGAAAACCGCGGAAAAGATGAAAATGGAGCTTTCGCGGCTTTTTAAAATGCTATGGGGTAGTACTCACGAAACTAGGTCTGCCTTAGGAACTATGGAAATTTTCTCAGAATTTGCGTATCTCGCACCGTTTCCGAGATATTTCAAGTTTTATCTCCAGACTCTAGGCCGCATTGAGAAGCGGAGAATTCGCGTTGAAAACCGCGGAAAAGATGAAAATGGAGCTTTCGCGGCTTTTTAAAATGCTATGGGGTAGTACTCACGAAACTAGGTCTGCCTTAGGAACTATGGAAATTTTCTCAGAATTTGCGTATCTCGCACCGTTTCCGAGATATTTCAAGTTTTATCTCCAGACTCTAGGCCGCATTGAGAAGCGTAGAATTCGCGTTGAAAACCGCGGAAAAGATGAAAATGGAGCTTTCGCGGCTTTTTAAAATGCTATGGGGTAGTACTCACGAAACTAGGTCTGCCTTAGGAACTATGGAAATTTTCTCAGAATTCGCGTATCTCGCACCGTTTCCGAGATATTTCAAGTTTTATCTCCAGACTCTAGGCCGCATTGAGAAGCGTAGAATTCGCGTTGAAAACCGCGGAAAAGATGAAAATGGAGCTTTCGCGGCTTTTTAAAATGCTATGGAGTAGTACTCACGAAAGTAGGTCTGCCTTAGGATCTACGGAAATTTTCTCAGAATTCCCGTATCTCGCACCGTTTCCGAGATATTTCAAGTTTTATCTCCAGACTCTAGGCCGCATTGAGAAGCGTAGGATTCGCGGTGAAAACCGCGGAAAAGATGAAAATGGAGCTTTCGCGGCTTTTTAAAATGCTATGGAGTAGACTCACGAAAGTAGGTCTGCCTTAGAAACTATGGAAATTTTCTCAGAATTTGCGTATCTCGCACCGTTTCCGAGATATTTCAAGTTTTATCTCCAGACTCTAGGCCGCATTGAGAAGCGGAGAATTCGCGTTGAAAACCGCGGAAAAGATGAAAATGGAGCTTTCGCGGCTTTTTAAAATGCTATGGAGTAGTACTCACGAAAGTAGGTCTGCCTTAGGAACAACGGAAATTTTCTCAGAATTCGCGTATCTCGCACCGTTTCCGAGATATTTCAAGTTTTATCTCCAGACTATAGGCCGCATTGAAAGGCGTAGGATTCGCGGTGAAATCCGCGGAAAAGATGAAAATGGAGCTTTCACGGCTTTTTAAAATGCTATGGAGTAGTACTCACGAAAGTAGGTCTGCCTTAGGAACTATGGAAATTTTCTCAGAATTCCCGTATCTCGCACCGTTTCCGAGATATTTCAAGTTTTATCTCCAGACTCTAGGCCGCATTGAGAAGCGTAAAATTCGCGGTGAAAACCGCGGAAAAGATGAAAATGGAGCTTTCGCGGCTTTTTAAAATGCTATGGGGTAGTACTCACGAAAGTAGGTCTGCCTTAGAAACTATGGAAATTTTCTCAGAATTCGCTTATCTCGCACCGTTTCCGAGATATTTCAAGTTTTATCTCCAGACTCTAGGCCGCATTGAGAAGCGTAGAATTCGCGTTGAAAACCGCGGAAAAGATGAAAATGGAGCTTTCGCGGCTTTTTAAAATGCTATGGAGTAGTACTCACGAAAGTAGGTCTGCCTTAGGAACAACGGAAATTTTCTCAGAATTCGCGTATCTCGCACCGTTTCCGAGATATTTTAAGTTTTATCTCCAGACTATAGGCCGCATTGAAAGGCGTAGGATTCGCGGTGAAAACCGCGGAAAAGATGAAAATGGAGCTTTCACGGCTTTTTAAAATGCTATGGAGTAGTACTCACGAAAGTAGGTCTGCCTTAGGAACTATGGAAATTTTCTCAGAATTCCCGTATCTCGCACCGTTTCCGAGATATTTCAAGTTTTATCTCCAGACTCTAGGCCGCATTGAGAAGCGTAGGATTCGTGGTGAAAACCGCGGAAAAGATGAAAATGGAGCTTTCGCGGCTTTTTAAAATGCTATGGAGTAGACTCACGAAAGTAGGTCTGCCTTAGAAACTATGGAAATTTTCTCAGAATTCGCGTATCTCGCACCGTTTCCGAGATATTTCAAGTTTTATCTCCAGACTCTAGGCCGCATTGAGAAGCGGAGAATTCGCGTTGAAAACCGCGGAAAAGATGAAAATGGAGCTTTCGCGGCTTTTTAAAATGCTATGGGGTAGTACTCACGAAACTAGGTCTGCCTTAGGAGCTATGGAAATTTTCTCAGAATTTGCGTATCTCGCACCGTTTCCGAGATATTTCAAGTTTTATCTCCAGACTCTAGGCCGCATTGAGAAGCGTAGAATTCGCGTTGAAAACCGCGGAAAAGATGAAAATGGAGCTTTCGCGGCTTTTTAAAATGCTATGGGGTAGTACTCACGAAACTAGGTCTGCCTTAGGAACTACGGAAATTTTCTCAGAATTCGCGTATCTCGCACCGTTTCCGAGATATTTCAAGTTTTATCTCCAGACTCTAGGCCGCATTGAGAAGCGTAGAATTCGCGTTGAAAACCGCGGAAAAGATGAAAATGGAGCTTTCGCGGCTTTTTAAAATGCTATGGAGTAGTACTCACGAAAGTAGGTCTGCCTTAGGATCTACGGAAATTTTCTCAGAATTCCCGTATCTCGCACCGTTTCCGAGATATTTCAAGTTTTATCTCCAGACTCTAGGCCGCATTGAGAAGCGTAGGATTCGCGGTGAAAACCGCGGAAAAGATGAAAATGGAGCTTTCGCGGCTTTTTAAAATGCTATGGAGTAGACTCACGAAAGTAGGTCTGCCTTAGAAACTATGGAAATTTTCTCAGAATTTGCGTATCTCGCACCGTTTCCGAGATATTTCAAGTTTTATCTCCAGACTCTAGGCCGCATTGAGAAGCGGAGAATTCGCGTTGAAAACCGCGGAAAAGATGAAAATGGAGCTTTCGCGGCTTTTTAAAATGCTATGGAGTAGTACTCACGAAAGTAGGTCTGCCTTAGGAACAACGGAAATTTTCTCAGAATTCGCGTATCTCGCACCGTTTCCGAGATATTTTAAGTTTTATCTCCAGACTATAGGCCGCATTGAAAG
>JAZKLR010000997.1:0-24603 GCA_037103525.1 Ganaspis brasiliensis
TATCACTTTTATCATCGTTAGACTTTGAAAAGTCGTCTTGGTAGTTGTCAATAGACACTTTTTCGTTAAAATATTTTTTTAACTAAAAGTTAAAAAAATAGAGCTACAAGCTCGGAGTCGAGTGAGTCAATGCTCAGTAAATTGAAAATATAACATCAATTTCATTTAGAAATAATATATATTTCACGCCAAAGGCGCTCGTCACATATAGGCCATTCGGTCTTAGACGCCGACCCGTGACAATGCTGTGCTTACAAGGTACCAAATCTCAATAAAAGGTGTTCGGCGACTACATTTATGCGTATTACTTTCCTTCCAACTGTGACACTTTAACTTTATGATCTATCCAACTGTGACAGTTTAGAATAGTATTTTTCCAACATTTTCGCCTAATGCATGCGTATCACTTTTATCATCGTTAGACTTTGAAAAGTCGTCTTGGTAGTTGTCAATAGACACTTTTTCGTTAAAATATTTTTTAACTTTTCGCTTGGAATCGACTGAGTCAATGCTCAGTAAATTGAAAATATAACATCAATTTCATTTAGAAATAATATTTATTTCACGCCAAAGGCGCTCGTCACATATGGGCTATTCGGTCTTAGACGCCGACCCGTGACAATGCTGTGCTTACAAGGTACCAAATCTCAATAAAAGGTGTTCGGCGACTACATTTATGCGTATTACTTTCCTTGAAACTGTGACACTTTAACATATTCTCTATCCAACTGTGACAGTTTAGCATAGTATTTTTCTAATATTTTCGCCTAATGCATGCGTATCACTTTTATCATCGTTAGACTTTGAAAAGTCGTCTTGGTAGTTGTCAATAGACACTTTTTCGTTAAAATATTTTTTTAACTAAAAGTTAAAAAAATAGAGCTACAAGCTCGGAGTCGAGTGAGTCAATGCTCAGTAAATTGAAAATTTAACATTAATTTCATTTAGAAATAATATTTATTTCATGCCAAAGGCGCTCGTCACATATGGGCTATTCGGTCTTAGACGCCGACCCGTGACAATGCTGTGCTTACAAGGTACCAAATCTCAATAAAAGGTGTTCGGCGACTACATTTATGCGTATTACTTTCCTTGAAACTGTGACACTTTAACATATTCTCTATCCAACTGTGACAGTTTAGCATAGTATTTTTCTAATATTTTCGCCTAATGCATGCGTATCACTTTTATCATCGTTAGACTTTGAAAAGTCGTCTTGGTTGTTGTCAATAGACACTTTTTCGTTAAAATATGTTTTTAACTAAAAGTTAAAAAAATAGAGCTACAAGCTCGGAGTCGAGTGAGTCAATGCTCAGTAAATTGAAAATTTAACATTAATTTCATTTAGAAATAATATTTATTTCACGCCAAAGGCGCTCGTCACATATGGGCTATTCGGTCTTAGACGCCGACCCGTGACAATGCTGTGCTTACAAGGTACCAAATCTCAATAAAAGGTGTTCGGCGACTACATTTATGCGTATTACTTTCCTTGAAACTGTGACACTTTAACATATTCTCTATCCAACTGTGACAGTTTAGCATAGTATTTTTCTAATATTTTCGCCTAATGCATGCGTATCACTTTTATCATCGTTAGACTTTGAAAAGTCGTCTTGGTAGTTGTCAATAGACACTTTTTCGTTAAAATATTTTTTTAACTAAAAGTTAAAAAAATAGAGCTACAAGCTCGGAGTCGAGTGAGTCAATGCTCAGTAAATTGAAAATATAACATCAATTTCATTTAGAAATAATATATATTTCACGCCAAAGGCGCTCGTCACATATAGGCCATTCGGTCTTAGACGCCGACCCGTGACAATGCTGTGCTTACAAGGTACCAAATCTCAATAAAGGTGTTCGGCGACTACATTTATGCGTATTACTTTCCTTGAAACTGTGACACTTTAAAATATTCTCTATCCAACTGTGACAGTTTAGCATAGTATTTTTCTAATATTTTCGCCTAATGCATGCGTATCACTTTTATCATCGTTAGACTTTGAAAAGTCGTCTTGGTAGTTGTCAATAGACACTTTTTCGTTAAAATATGTTTTTAACTAAAAGTTAAAAAAATAGAGCTACAAGCTCGGAGTCGAGTGAGTCAATGCTCAGTAAATTGAAAATTTAACATTAATTTCATTTAGAAATAATATATATTTCACGCCAAAGGCGCTCGTCACATATAGGCCATTCGGTCTTAGACGCCGACCCGTGACAATGCTGTGCTTACAAGGTACCAAATCTCAATAAAAGGTGTTCGGCGACTACATTTATGCGTATTACTTTCCTTCCAACTGTGACACTTTAACTTTATGATCTATCCAACTGTGACAGTTTAGAATAGTATTTTTCCAACATTTTCGCCTAATGCATGCGTATCACTTTTATCATCGTTAGACTTTGAAAAGTCGTCTTGGTAGTTGTCAATAGACACTTTTTCGTTAAAATATATTTTTAACTTTTCGCTTGGAATCGAGTGAGTCTATGCTCAGTAAATTAAAAATATAACATCAATTTCATTTAGAAATAATATTTATTTCACGCCAAAGGCGCTCGTCACATATGGGCTATTCGGTCTTAGACGCCGACCCGTGACAATGCTGTGCTTACAAGGTACCAAATCTCAATAAAAGGTGTTCGGCGACTACATTTATGCGTATTACTTTCCTTGAAACTGTGACACTTTAAAATATTCTCTATCCAACTGTGACAGTTTAGCATAGTATTTTTCTAATATTTTCGCCTAATGCATGCGTATCACTTTTATCATCGTTAGACTTTGAAAAGTCGTCTTGGTAGTTGTCAATAGACACTTTTTCGTTAAAATATTTTTTTAACTAAAAGTTAAAAAAATAGAGCTACAAGCTCGGAGTCGAGTGAGTCAATGCTTAGTAAATTGAAAATATAACATCAATTTCATTTAGAAATAATATATATTTCACGCCAAAGGCGCTCGTCACATATAGGCCATTCGGTCTTAGACGCCGACCCGTGACAATGCTGTGCTTACAAGGTACCAAATCTCAATAAAAGGTGTTCGGCGACTACATTTATGCGTATTACTTTCCTTCCAACTGTGACACTTTAACTTTATGATCTATCCAACTGTGACAGTTTAGAATAGTATTTTTCCAACATTTTCGCCTAATGCATGCGTATCACTTTTATCATCGTTAGACTTTGAAAAGTCGTCTTGGTAGTTGTCAATAGACACTTTTTCGTTAAAATATATTTTTAACTTTTCGCTTGGAATCGAGTGAGTCTATGCTCAGTAAATTAAAAATATAACATCAATTTCATTTAGAAATAATATTTATTTCACGCCAAAGGCGCTCGTCACATATGGGCTATTCGGTCTTAGACGCCGACCCGTGACAATGCTGTGCTTACAAGGTACCAAATCTCAATAAAAGGTGTTCGGCGACTACATTTATGCGTATTACTTTCCTTGAAACTGTGACACTTTAAAATATTCTCTATCCAACTGTGACAGTTTAGCATAGTATTTTTCTAATATTTTCGCCTAATGCATGCGTATCACTTTTATCATCGTTAGACTTTGAAAAGTCGTCTTGGTAGTTGTCAATAGACACTTTTTCGTTAAAATATTTTTTTAACTAAAAGTTAAAAAAATAGAGCTACAAGCTCGGAGTCGAGTGAGTCAATGCTCAGTAAATTGAAAATATAACATCAATTTCATTTAGAAATAATATATATTTCACGCCAAAGGCGCTCGTCACATATAGGCCATTCGGTCTTAGACGCCGACCCGTGACAATGCTGTGCTTACAAGGTACCAAATCTCAATAAAAGGTGTTCGGCGACTACATTTATGCGTATTACTTTCCTTCCAACTGTGACACTTTAACTTTATGATCTATCCAACTGTGACAGTTTAGAATAGTATTTTTCCAACATTTTCGCCTAATGCATGCGTATCACTTTTATCATCGTTAGACTTTGAAAAGTCGTCTTGGTAGTTGTCAATAGACACTTTTTCGTTAAAATATTTTTTTAACTTTTCGCTTGGAATCGACTGAGTCAATGCTCAGTAAATTGAAAATATAACATCAATTTCATTTAGAAATAATATTTATTTCACGCCAAAGGCGCTCGTCACATATGGGCTATTCGGTCTTAGACGCCGACCCGTGACAATGCTGTGCTTACAAGGTACCAAATCTCAATAAAAGGTGTTCGGCGACTACATTTATGCGTATTACTTTCCTTGAAACTGTGACACTTTAACATATTCTCTATCCAACTGTGACAGTTTAGCATAGTATTTTTCTAATATTTTCGCCTAATGCATGCGTATCACTTTTATCATCGTTAGACTTTGAAAAGTCGTCTTGGTAGTTGTCAATAGACACTTTTTCGTTAAAATATTTTTTTAACTAAAAGTTAAAAAAATAGAGCTACAAGCTCGGAGTCGAGTGAGTCAATGCTCAGTAAATTGAAAATTTAACATTAATTTCATTTAGAAATAATATTTATTTCATGCCAAAGGCGCTCGTCACATATGGGCTATTCGGTCTTAGACGCCGACCCGTGACAATGCTGTGCTTACAAGGTACCAAATCTCAATAAAAGGTGTTCGGCGACTACATTTATGCGTATTACTTTCCTTGAAACTGTGACACTTTAACATATTCTCTATCCAACTGTGACAGTTTAGCATAGTATTTTTCTAATATTTTCGCCTAATGCATGCGTATCACTTTTATCATCGTTAGACTTTGAAAAGTCGTCTTGGTTGTTGTCAATAGACACTTTTTCGTTAAAATATGTTTTTAACTAAAAGTTAAAAAAATAGAGCTACAAGCTCGGAGTCGAGTGAGTCAATGCTCAGTAAATTGAAAATTTAACATTAATTTCATTTAGAAATAATATTTATTTCACGCCAAAGGCGCTCGTCACATATGGGCTATTCGGTCTTAGACGCCGACCCGTGACAATGCTGTGCTTACAAGGTACCAAATCTCAATAAAAGGTGTTCGGCGACTACATTTATGCGTATTACTTTCCTTGAAACTGTGACACTTTAAAATATTCTCTATCCAACTGTGACAGTTTAGCATAGTATTTTTCTAATATTTTCGCCTAATGCATGCGTATCACTTTTATCATCGTTAGACTTTGAAAAGTCGTCTTGGTAGTTGTCAATAGACACTTTTTCGTTAAAATATTTTTTTAACTAAAAGTTAAAAAAATAGAGCTACAAGCTCGGAGTCGAGTGAGTCAATGCTCAGTAAAATGAAAATATAACATCAATTTCATTTAGAAATAATATTAATTTCACGCCAAAGGCGCTCGTCACATATGGGCCATTCGGTCTTAGACGCCGACCCGTGACAATGCTGTGCTTACAAGGTACCAAATCTTAATAAAAGGTGTTCGGCGACTACATTTATGCGTATTACTTTCCTTCCAACTGTGACACTTTAACTTTATGATCTATCCAACTGTGACAGTTTAGAATAGTATTTTTCCAACATTTTCGCCTAATGCATGCGTATCACTTTTATCATCGTTAGACTTTGAAAAGTCGTCTTGGTAGTTGTCAATAGACACTTTTTCGTTAAAATATATTTTTAACTTTTCGCTTGGAATCGAGTGAGTCTATGCTCAGTAAATTAAAAATATACCATCAATTTCATTTAGAAATAATATTTATTTCACGCCAAAGGCGCTCGTCACTTATAGGCCATTCGGTCTTAGACGCCGACCCGTGACAATGCTGTGCTTACAAGGTACCAAATCTCAATATAAGGTGTTCGGCGACTACATTTATGCGTATTACTTTCCTTGCAACTGTGACACTTTAACATATTCTCTATCCAACTGTGACAGTTTAGCATAGTATTTCTCTAACATGTTCGCCTAACGCATGCGTATTACTTTAATCATCGTTAGACTTTGAAAAGTCGTCTTGGTAGTTGTCAATAGACACTTTTTCGTTTAAATATTTTTTTAACTTTTCGCTTGGAATCGAGTAAGTCAATGCTCAGTAAATTGAAAATATAACATCAATTTCATTTAGAAATAATATTTATTTCACGCCAAAGGCGCTCGTCACATATGGGCCATTCGGTCTTAGACGCCAACCCGTGTCAATCCTGTGCTTACAAGGTACCAAATCTCAATAAAAGGTGTTCGGCGACTACATTTATGCGTATTACTTTCCTTCCAACTGTGACACTTTAACTTTATGATCTATCCAACTGTGACAGTTTAGAATAGTATTTTTCCAACATTTTCGCCTAATGCATGCGTATCACTTTTATCATCGTTAGACTTTGAAAAGTCGTCTTGGTAGTTGTCAATAGACACTTTTTCGTTAAAATATATTTTTAACTTTTCGCTTGGAATCGAGTGAGTCTATGCTCAGTAAATTAAAAATATAACATCAATTTTATTTAGAAATAATATTTATTTCACGCCAAAGGCGCTCGTCACATATGGGCTATTCGGTCTTAGACGCCGACCCGTGACAATGCTGTGCTTACAAGGTACCAAATCTCAATAAAAGGTGTTCGGCGACTACATTTATGCGTATTACTTTCCTTCCAACTGTGGCACTTTAACATATGATCTATCCAACTGTGACAGTTTAGAATAGTATTTTTCCAACATTTTCGCCTAATGCATGCGTATCACTTTTATCATCGTTAGACTTTGAAAAGTCGTCTTGGTAGTTGTCAATAGACACTTTTTCGTTAAAATATGTTTTTAACTAAAAGTTAAAAAAATAGAGCTACAAGCTCGGAGTCGAGTGAGTCAATGCTCAGTAAATTGAAAATTTAACATTAATTTCATTTAGAAATAATATATATTTCACGCCAAAGGCGCTCGTCACATATAGGCCATTCGGTCTTAGACGCCGACCCGTGACAATGCTGTGCTTACAAGGTACCAAATCTCAATAAAAGGTGTTCGGCGACTACATTTATGCGTATTACTTTCCTTCCAACTGTGACACTTTAACTTTATGATCTATCCAACTGTGACAGTTTAGAATAGTATTTTTCCAACATTTTCGCCTAATGCATGCGTATCACTTTTATTATCGTTAGACTTTGAAAAGTCGTCTTGGTAGTTGTCAATAGACACTTTTTCGTTAAAATATATTTTTAACTTTTCGCTTGGAATCGAGTGAGTCTATGCTCAGTAAATTAAAAATATAACATCAATTTCATTTAGAAATAATATTTATTTCACGCCAAAGGCGCTCGTCACATATGGGCTATTCGGTCTTAGACGCCGACCCGTGACAATGCTGTGCTTACAAGGTACCAAATCTCAATAAAAGGTGTTCGGCGACTACATTTATGCGTATTACTTTCCTTGAAACTGTGACACTTTAAAATATTCTCTATCCAACTGTGACAGTTTAGCATAGTATTTTTCTAATATTTTCGCCTAATGCATGCGTATCACTTTTATCATCGTTAGACTTTGAAAAGTCGTCTTGGTAGTTGTCAATAGACACTTTTTCGTTAAAATATTTTTTTAACTAAAAGTTAAAAAAATAGAGCTACAAGCTCGGAGTCGAGTGAGTCAATGCTCAGTAAATTGAAAATATAACATCAATTTCATTTAGAAATAATATATATTTCACGCCAAAGGCGCTCGTCACATATAGGCCATTCGGTCTTAGACGCCGACCCGTGACAATGCTGTGCTTACAAGGTACCAAATCTCAATAAAAGGTGTTCGGCGACTACATTTATGCGTATTACTTTCCTTCCAACTGTGACACTTTAACTTTATGATCTATCCAACTGTGACAGTTTAGAATAGTATTTTTCCAACATTTTCGCCTAATGCATGCGTATCACTTTTATCATCGTTAGACTTTGAAAAGTCGTCTTGGTAGTTGTCAATAGACACTTTTTCGTTAAAATATTTTTTTAACTTTTCGCTTGGAATCGACTGAGTCAATGCTCAGTAAATTGAAAATATAACATCAATTTCATTTAGAAATAATATTTATTTCACGCCAAAGGCGCTCGTCACATATGGGCTATTCGGTCTTAGACGCCGACCCGTGACAATGCTGTGCTTACAAGGTACCAAATCTCAATAAAAGGTGTTCGGCGACTACATTTATGCGTATTACTTTCCTTGAAACTGTGACACTTTAACATATTCTCTATCCAACAGTTGCAACAGTTGCAAGGAAAGTAATACTCATAAATGTAGTCGCCGAACACCTTATATTGAGATTTGGTACCTTGTAAGCACAGCATTGTCACGGGTCGGCGTCTAAGACCGAATGGCCTATATGTGACGAGCGCCTTTGGCGTGAAATAAATATTATTTCTAAATGAAATTGATGTTATATTTTCAATTTACTGAGCATTGACTCACTCGATTCCAAGCGAAAAGTTAAAAAAATATTTAAACGAAAAAGTGTCTATTGACAACTACCAAGACGACTTTTCAAAGTCTAACGATGATAAAAGTGATACGCATGCATTAGGCGAAAATGTTGGAAAAATACTATGCTAAACTGTCACAGTTGGATAGATCATATGTTAAATTGTCACAGTTGCAAGGAAAGTAATACTCATAAATGTAGTCGCCGAACACCTTATATTGAGATTTGGTACCTTGTAAGCACAGCATTGTCACGGGTCGGCGTCTAAGACCGAATGGCCTATATGTGACGAGCGCCTTTGGCGTGAAATAAATATTATTTCTAAATAAAATTGATGTTATATTTCCAATTTACTGAGCATTGACTCACTCGATTCCAAGCGAAAAGTTAAAAAAATATTTAAACGAAAAAGTGTCTATTGACAACTACCAAGACGACTTTTCAAAGTCTAACGATGATAAAAGTGATACGCATGCATTAGGCGAAAATGTTGGAAAAATACTATTCTAAACTGTCACAGTTGGATCGAGAATATGTTAAAGTGTCACAGTTGCAAGGAAAGTAATACGCATAAATGTAGTCGCCGAACATCTTTTATTAAAATTTGGTACCTTGTAAGCACAGGATTGTCACGGGTTGGCGTCTAAGACCGAATGGCCCATATGTGACGAGCGCCTTTGGCGTGAAATAAATATTATTTCTAAATGAAATTGATGTTATATTTTCAATTTACTGAGCATTGACTTACTCGATTCCAAGCGAAAAGTTAAAAAAATATTTAAACGAAAAAGTGTCTATTGACAACTACCAAGACGACTTTTCAAAGTCTAACGATGATAAAAGTGATACGCATGCATTAGGCGAAAATGTTGGAAAAATACTATTCTAAACTGTCACAGTTGGATAGATCATATGTGTCACTTTAGTGTCACAGTTGGAAGGAAAGTAATATGCATAAATGTAGTCGCCGAACACCTTTTATTGAGATTTGGTACCTTGTAAGCAGAGCATTGTCACGGGTCGGCGTCTAAGAGCGAATGGCCTATATGTGACGAGCGCCTTTGGCGTGAAATATATATTATTTCTAAACATTATCGCCTAATGCATGCGTATCACTTTTATCATCGTTAGACTTTGAAAAGTCGTCTTGGTAGTTGTTAATAGACACTTTTTCGTTTAAATATTTTTTTAACTTTTCGCTTGGAATCGAGTAAGTCAATGCTCAGTAAATTGAAAATATAACATCAATTTCATTTAGAAATAATATTAATTTCACGCCAAAGGCGCTCGTCACATATGGGCCATTCGGTCTTAGACGCCGACCCGTGACAATGCTGTGCTTACAAGGTACCAAATCTCAATAAAAGGTGTTCGGCGACTACATTTATGCGTATTACTTTCCTTCCAACTGTGACACTTTAACTTTATGATCTATCCAACTGTGACAGTTTAGAATAGTATTTTTCCAACATTTTCGCCTAATGCATGCGTATCACTTTTATCATCGTTAGACTTTGAAAAGTCGTCTTGGTAGTTGTCAATAGACACTTTTTCGTTAAAATATATTTTTAACTTTTCGCTTGGAATCGAGTGAGTCTATGCTCAGTAAATTAAAAATATACCATCAATTTCATTTAGAAATAATATTTATTTCACGCCAAAGGCGCTCGTCACTTATAGGCCATTCGGTCTTAGACGCCGACCCGTGACAATGCTGTGCTTACAAGGTACCAAATCTCAATATAAGGTGTTCGGCGACTACATTTATGCGTATTACTTTCCTTGCAACTGTGACACTTTAACATATTCTCTATCCAACTGTGACAGTTTAGCATAGTATTTTTCTAACATTTTCGCCTAACGCATGCGTATTACTTTAATCATCGTTAGACTTTGAAAAGTCGTCTTGGTAGTTGTCAATAGACACTTTTTCGTTTAAATATTTTTTTAACTTTTCGCTTGGAATCGAGTAAGTCAATGCTCAGTAAATTGAAAATATAACATCAATTTCATTTAGAAATAATATTTATTTCACGCCATAGGCGCTCGTCACATATGGGCCATTCGGTCTTAGACGCCAACCCGTGTCAATCCTGTGCTTACAAGGTACCAAATCTCAATAAAAGGTGTTCGGCGACTACATTTATGCGTATTACTTTCCTTCCAACTGTGACACTTTAACTTTATGATCTATCCAACTGTGACAGTTTAGAATAGTATTTTTCCAACATTTTCGCCTAATGCATGCGTATCACTTTTATCATCGTTAGACTTTGAAAAGTCGTCTTGGTAGTTGTCAATAGACACTTTTTCGTTAAAATATATTTTTAACTTTTCGCTTGGAATCGAGTGAGTCTATGCTCAGTAAATTAAAAATATAACATCAATTTTATTTAGAAATAATATTTATTTCACGCCAAAGGCGCTCGTCACATATGGGCTATTCGGTCTTAGACGCCGACCCGTGACAATGCTGTGCTTACAAGGTACCAAATCTCAATAAAAGGTGTTCGGCGACTACATTTATGCGTATTACTTTCCTTCCAACTGTGGCACTTTAACATATGATCTATCCAACTGTGACAGTTTAGAATAGTATTTTTCCAACATTTTCGCCTAATGCATGCGTATCACTTTTATCATCGTTAGACTTTGAAAAGTCGTCTTGGTAGTTGTCAATAGACACTTTTTCGTTAAAATATGTTTTTAACTAAAAGTTAAAAAAATAGAGCTACAAGCTCGGAGTCGAGTGAGTCAATGCTCAGTAAATTGAAAATTTAACATTAATTTCATTTAGAAATAATATATATTTCACGCCAAAGGCGCTCGTCACATATAGGCCATTCGGTCTTAGACGCCGACCCGTGACAATGCTGTGCTTACAAGGTACCAAATCTCAATAAAAGGTGTTCGGCGACTACATTTATGCGTATTACTTTCCTTCCAACTGTGACACTTTAACTTTATGATCTATCCAACTGTGACAGTTTAGAATAGTATTTTTCCAACATTTTCGCCTAATGCATGCGTATCACTTTTATCATCGTTAGACTTTGAAAAGTCGTCTTGGTAGTTGTCAATAGACACTTTTTCGTTAAAATATATTTTTAACTTTTCGCTTGGAATCGAGTGAGTCTATGCTCAGTAAATTAAAAATATAACATCAATTTCATTTAGAAATAATATTTATTTCACGCCAAAGGCGCTCGTCACATATGGGCTATTCGGTCTTAGACGCCGACCCGTGACAATGCTGTGCTTACAAGGTACCAAATCTCAATAAAAGGTGTTCGGCGACTACATTTATGCGTATTACTTTCCTTGAAACTGTGACACTTTAAAATATTCTCTATCCAACTGTGACAGTTTAGCATAGTATTTTTCTAATATTTTCGCCTAATGCATGCGTATCACTTTTATCATCGTTAGACTTTGAAAAGTCGTCTTGGTAGTTGTCAATAGACACTTTTTCGTTAAAATATTTTTTTAACTAAAAGTTAAAAAAATAGAGCTACAAGCTCGGAGTCGAGTGAGTCAATGCTTAGTAAATTGAAAATATAACATCAATTTCATTTAGAAATAATATATATTTCACGCCAAAGGCGCTCGTCACATATAGGCCATTCGGTCTTAGACGCCGACCCGTGACAATGCTGTGCTTACAAGGTACCAAATCTCAATAAAAGGTGTTCGGCGACTACATATATGCGTATTACTTTCCTTCCAACTGTGACACTTTAACTTTATGATCTATCCAACTGTGACAGTTTAGAATAGTATTTTTCCAACATTTTCGCCTAATGCATGCGTATCACTTTTATCATCGTTAGACTTTGAAAAGTCGTCTTGGTAGTTGTCAATAGACACTTTTTCGTTAAAATATATTTTTAACTTTTCGCTTGGAATCGAGTGAGTCTATGCTCAGTAAATTAAAAATATAACATCAATTTCATTTAGAAATAATATTTATTTCACGCCAAAGGCGCTCGTCACATATGGGCTATTCGGTCTTAGACGCCGACCCGTGACAATGCTGTGCTTACAAGGTACCAAATCTCAATAAAAGGTGTTCGGCGACTACATTTATGCGTATTACTTTCCTTGAAACTGTGACACTTTAAAATATTCTCTATCCAACTGTGACAGTTTAGCATAGTATTTTTCTAATATTTTCGCCTAATGCATGCGTATCACTTTTATCATCGTTAGACTTTGAAAAGTCGTCTTGGTAGTTGTCAATAGACACTTTTTCGTTAAAATATTTTTTTAACTAAAAGTTAAAAAAATAGAGCTACAAGCTCGGAGTCGAGTGAGTCAATGCTCAGTAAATTGAAAATATAACATCAATTTCATTTAGAAATAATATATATTTCACGCCAAAGGCGCTCGTCACATATAGGCCATTCGGTCTTAGACGCCGACCCGTGACAATGCTGTGCTTACAAGGTACCAAATCTCAATAAAAGGTGTTCGGCGACTACATTTATGCGTATTACTTTCCTTCCAACTGTGACACTTTAACTTTATGATCTATCCAACTGTGACAGTTTAGAATAGTATTTTTCCAACATTTTCGCCTAATGCATGCGTATCACTTTTATCATCGTTAGACTTTGAAAAGTCGTCTTGGTAGTTGTCAATAGACACTTTTTCGTTAAAATATTTTTTTAACTTTTCGCTTGGAATCGACTGAGTCAATGCTCAGTAAATTGAAAATATAACATCAATTTCATTTAGAAATAATATTTATTTCACGCCAAAGGCGCTCGTCACATATGGGCTATTCGGTCTTAGACGCCGACCCGTGACAATGCTGTGCTTACAAGGTACCAAATCTCAATAAAAGGTGTTCGGCGACTACATTTATGCGTATTACTTTCCTTGAAACTGTGACACTTTAACATATTCTCTATCCAACTGTGACAGTTTAGCATAGTATTTTTCTAATATTTTCGCCTAATGCATGCGTATCACTTTTATCATCGTTAGACTTTGAAAAGTCGTCTTGGTAGTTGTCAATAGACACTTTTTCGTTAAAATATTTTTTTAACTAAAAGTTAAAAAAATAGAGCTACAAGCTCGGAGTCGAGTGAGTCAATGCTCAGTAAATTGAAAATTTAACATTAATTTCATTTAGAAATAATATTTATTTCATGCCAAAGGCGCTCGTCACATATGGGCTATTCGGTCTTAGACGCCGACCCGTGACAATGCTGTGCTTACAAGGTACCAAATCTCAATAAAAGGTGTTCGGCGACTACATTTATGCGTATTACTTTCCTTGAAACTGTGACACTTTAACATATTCTCTATCCAACTGTGACAGTTTAGCATAGTATTTTTCTAATATTTTCGCCTAATGCATGCGTATCACTTTTATCATCGTTAGACTTTGAAAAGTCGTCTTGGTTGTTGTCAATAGACACTTTTTCGTTAAAATATGTTTTTAACTAAAAGTTAAAAAAATAGAGCTACAAGCTCGGAGTCGAGTGAGTCAATGCTCAGTAAATTGAAAATTTAACATAAATTTCATTTAGAAATAATATTTATTTCACGCCAAAGGCGCTCGTCACATATGGGCTATTCGGTCTTAGACGCCGACCCGTGACAATGCTGTGCTTACAAGGTACCAAATCTCAATAAAAGGTGTTCGGCGACTACATTTATGCGTATTACTTTCCTTGAAACTGTGACACTTTAACATATTCTCTATCCAACTGTGACAGTTTAGCATAGTATTTTTCTAATATTTTCGCCTAATGCATGCGTATCACTTTTATCATCGTTAGACTTTGAAAAGTCGTCTTGGTAGTTGTCAATAGACACTTTTTCGTTAAAATATTTTTTTAACTAAAAGTTAAAAAAATAGAGCTACAAGCTCGGAGTCGAGTGAGTCAATGCTCAGTAAATTGAAAATATAACATCAATTTCATTTAGAAATAATATATATTTCACGCCAAAGGCGCTCGTCACATATAGGCCATTCGGTCTTAGACGCCGACCCGTGACAATGCTGTGCTTACAAGGTACCAAATCTCAATAAAAGGTGTTCGGCGACTACATTTATGCGTATTACTTTCCTTGAAACTGTGACACTTTAAAATATTCTCTATCCAACTGTGACAGTTTAGCATAGTATTTTTCTAATATTTTCGCCTAATGCATGCGTATCACTTTTATCATCGTTAGACTTTGAAAAGTCGTCTTGGTAGTTGTCAATAGACACTTTTTCGTTAAAATATGTTTTTAACTAAAAGTTAAAAAAATAGAGCTACAAGCTCGGAGTCGAGTGAGTCAATGCTCAGTAAATTGAAAATTTAACATTAATTTCATTTAGAAATAATATATATTTCACGCCAAAGGCGCTCGTCACATATAGGCCATTCGGTCTTAGACGCCGACCCGTGACAATGCTGTGCTTACAAGGTACCAAATCTCAATAAAAGGTGTTCGGCGACTACATTTATGCGTATTACTTTCCTTCCAACTGTGACACTTTAACTTTATGATCTATCCAACTGTGACAGTTTAGAATAGTATTTTTCCAACATTTTCGCCTAATGCATGCGTATCACTTTTATCATCGTTAGACTTTGAAAAGTCGTCTTGGTAGTTGTCAATAGACACTTTTTCGTTAAAATATATTTTTAACTTTTCGCTTGGAATCGAGTGAGTCTATGCTCAGTAAATTAAAAATATAACATCAATTTCATTTAGAAATAATATTTATTTCACGCCAAAGGCGCTCGTCACATATGGGCTATTCGGTCTTAGACGCCGACCCGTGACAATGCTGTGCTTACAAGGTACCAAATCTCAATAAAAGGTGTTCGGCGACTACATTTATGCGTATTACTTTCCTTGAAACTGTGACACTTTAAAATATTCTCTATCCAACTGTGACAGTTTAGCATAGTATTTTTCTAATATTTTCGCCTAATGCATGCGTATCACTTTTATCATCGTTAGACTTTGAAAAGTCGTCTTGGTAGTTGTCAATAGACACTTTTTCGTTAAAATATTTTTTTAACTAAAAGTTAAAAAAATAGAGCTACAAGCTCGGAGTCGAGTGAGTCAATGCTTAGTAAATTGAAAATATAACATCAATTTCATTTAGAAATAATATATATTTCACGCCAAAGGCGCTCGTCACATATAGGCCATTCGGTCTTAGACGCCGACCCGTGACAATGCTGTGCTTACAAGGTACCAAATCTCAATAAAAGGTGTTCGGCGACTACATTTATGCGTATTACTTTCCTTCCAACTGTGACACTTTAACTTTATGATCTATCCAACTGTGACAGTTTAGAATAGTATTTTTCCAACATTTTCGCCTAATGCATGCGTATCACTTTTATCATCGTTAGACTTTGAAAAGTCGTCTTGGTAGTTGTCAATAGACACTTTTTCGTTAAAATATATTTTTAACTTTTCGCTTGGAATCGAGTGAGTCTATGCTCAGTAAATTAAAAATATAACATCAATTTCATTTAGAAATAATATTTATTTCACGCCAAAGGCGCTCGTCACATATGGGCTATTCGGTCTTAGACGCCGACCCGTGACAATGCTGTGCTTACAAGGTACCAAATCTCAATAAAAGGTGTTCGGCGACTACATTTATGCGTATTACTTTCCTTGAAACTGTGACACTTTAAAATATTCTCTATCCAACTGTGACAGTTTAGCATAGTATTTTTCTAATATTTTCGCCTAATGCATGCGTATCACTTTTATCATCGTTAGACTTTGAAAAGTCGTCTTGGTAGTTGTCAATAGACACTTTTTCGTTAAAATATTTTTTTAACTAAAAGTTAAAAAAATAGAGCTACAAGCTCGGAGTCGAGTGAGTCAATGCTCAGTAAATTGAAAATATAACATCAATTTCATTTAGAAATAATATATATTTCACGCCAAAGGCGCTCGTCACATATAGGCCATTCGGTCTTAGACGCCGACCCGTGACAATGCTGTGCTTACAAGGTACCAAATCTCAATAAAAGGTGTTCGGCGACTACATTTATGCGTATTACTTTCCTTCCAACTGTGACACTTTAACTTTATGATCTATCCAACTGTGACAGTTTAGAATAGTATTTTTCCAACATTTTCGCCTAATGCATGCGTATCACTTTTATCATCGTTAGACTTTGAAAAGTCGTCTTGGTAGTTGTCAATAGACACTTTTTCGTTAAAATATTTTTTTAACTTTTCGCTTGGAATCGACTGAGTCAATGCTCAGTAAATTGAAAATATAACATCAATTTCATTTAGAAATAATATTTATTTCACGCCAAAGGCGCTCGTCACATATGGGCTATTCGGTCTTAGACGCCGACCCGTGACAATGCTGTGCTTACAAGGTACCAAATCTCAATAAAAGGTGTTCGGCGACTACATTTATGCGTATTACTTTCCTTGAAACTGTGACACTTTAACATATTCTCTATCCAACTGTGACAGTTTAGCATAGTATTTTTCTAATATTTTCGCCTAATGCATGCGTATCACTTTTATCATCGTTAGACTTTGAAAAGTCGTCTTGGTAGTTGTCAATAGACACTTTTTCGTTAAAATATTTTTTTAACTAAAAGTTAAAAAAATAGAGCTACAAGCTCGGAGTCGAGTGAGTCAATGCTCAGTAAATTGAAAATTTAACATTAATTTCATTTAGAAATAATATTTATTTCATGCCAAAGGCGCTCGTCACATATGGGCTATTCGGTCTTAGACGCCGACCCGTGACAATGCTGTGCTTACAAGGTACCAAATCTCAATAAAAGGTGTTCGGCGACTACATTTATGCGTATTACTTTCCTTGAAACTGTGACACTTTAACATATTCTCTATCCAACTGTGACAGTTTAGCATAGTATTTTTCTAATATTTTCGCCTAATGCATGCGTATCACTTTTATCATCGTTAGACTTTGAAAAGTCGTCTTGGTTGTTGTCAATAGACACTTTTTCGTTAAAATATGTTTTTAACTAAAAGTTAAAAAAATAGAGCTACAAGCTCGGAGTCGAGTGAGTCAATGCTCAGTAAATTGAAAATTTAACATTAATTTCATTTAGAAATAATATTTATTTCACGCCAAAGGCGCTCGTCACATATGGGCTATTCGGTCTTAGACGCCGACCCGTGACAATGCTGTGCTTACAAGGTACCAAATCTCAATAAAAGGTGTTCGGCGACTACATTTATGCGTATTACTTTCCTTGAAACTGTGACACTTTAACATATTCTCTATCCAACTGTGACAGTTTAGCATAGTATTTTTCTAATATTTTCGCCTAATGCATGCGTATCACTTTTATCATCGTTAGACTTTGAAAAGTCGTCTTGGTAGTTGTCAATAGACACTTTTTCGTTAAAATATTTTTTTAACTAAAAGTTAAAAAAATAGAGCTACAAGCTCGGAGTCGAGTGAGTCAATGCTCAGTAAATTGAAAATATAACATCAATTTCATTTAGAAATAATATATATTTCACGCCAAAGGCGCTCGTCACATATAGGCCATTCGGTCTTAGACGCCGACCCGTGACAATGCTGTGCTTACAAGGTACCAAATCTCAATAAAAGGTGTTCGGCGACTACATTTATGCGTATTACTTTCCTTGAAACTGTGACACTTTAAAATATTCTCTATCCAACTGTGACAGTTTAGCATAGTATTTTTCTAATATTTTCGCCTAATGCATGCGTATCACTTTTATCATCGTTAGACTTTGAAAAGTCGTCTTGGTAGTTGTCAATAGACACTTTTTCGTTAAAATATTTTTTTAACTAAAAGTTAAAAAAATAGAGCTACAAGCTCGGAGTCGAGTGAGTCAATGCTCAGTAAAATGAAAATATAACATCAATTTCATTTAGAAATAATATTAATTTCACGCCAAAGGCGCTCGTCACATATGGGCCATTCGGTCTTAGACGCCGACCCGTGACAATGCTGTGCTTACAAGGTACCAAATCTTAATAAAAGGTGTTCGGCGACTACATTTATGCGTATTACTTTCCTTCCAACTGTGACACTTTAACTTTATGATCTATCCAACTGTGACAGTTTAGAATAGTATTTTTCCAACATTTTCGCCTAATGCATGCGTATCACTTTTATCATCGTTAGACTTTGAAAAGTCGTCTTGGTAGTTGTCAATAGACACTTTTTCGTTAAAATATATTTTTAACTTTTCGCTTGGAATCGAGTGAGTCTATGCTCAGTAAATTAAAAATATACCATCAATTTCATTTAGAAATAATATTTATTTCACGCCAAAGGCGCTCGTCACTTATAGGCCATTCGGTCTTAGACGCCGACCCGTGACAATGCTGTGCTTACAAGGTACCAAATCTCAATATAAGGTGTTCGGCGACTACATTTATGCGTATTACTTTCCTTGCAACTGTGACACTTTAACATATTCTCTATCCAACTGTGACAGTTTAGCATAGTATTTCTCTAACATTTTCGCCTAACGCATGCGTATTACTTTAATCATCGTTAGACTTTGAAAAGTCGTCTTGGTAGTTGTCAATAGACACTTTTTCGTTTAAATATTTTTTTAACTTTTCGCTTGGAATCGAGTAAGTCAATGCTCAGTAAATTGAAAATATAACATCAATTTCATTTAGAAATAATATTTATTTCACGCCAAAGGCGCTCGTCACATATGGGCCATTCGGTCTTAGACGCCAACCCGTGACAATCCTGTGCTTACAAGGTACCAAATCTCAATAAAAGATGTTCGGCGACTACATTTATGCGTATTACTTTCCTTGCAACTGTAAAACTTTAAAATATTCTCTATCCAACTGTGACAGTTTTAGCATAGTATTTTTCCAACATTTTCGCCTAATGCATGCGTATCACTTTTATCATCGTTAGACTTTGAAAAGTCGTCTTGGTAGTTGTCAATAGACTTTTTCGTTGAAATATTTTTTTAACTTTTAGCTCGGAATCGAGTGAGTCAATGCTCAGTAAATTGAAAATATAACATCAATTTCATTTAGAAATAATATATATTTCACGCCAAAGACGCTCGTCACATATAGGCCATTCGGTCTTAGACGCCGACCCGTGACAATGCTGTGCTTACAAGGTACCAAATCTCAATAAAAGGTGTTCGGCGACTACATTTATGCGTATTACTTTCCTTCCAACTGTGGCACTTTAACATATTCTCTATCCAACTGTGACAGTTGAGCATAGTATTTTTCTAATATTTTCGCCTAATGCATGCGTATCACTTTTATCATCGTTAGACTTTGAAAAGTCGTCTTGGTAGTTGTCAATAGACACTTTTTCGTTAAAATATTTTTATAACTAAAAGTTAAAAAAATAGAGCTACAAGCTCGGAGTCGAGTGAGTCAATGCTCAGTAAATTGAAAATTTAACATTAATTTCATTTAGAAATAATATATATTTCACGCCAAAGGCGCTCGTCACATATAGGCCATTCGGTCTTAGACGCCGACCCGTGACAATCCTGTGCTTACAAGGTACCAAATCTCAATAAAAGGTGTTCGGCGACTACATTTATGCGTATTACTTTCCTTCCAACTGTGACACTTTAACTTTATGATCTATCCAACTGTGACAGTTTAGAATAGTATTTTTCCAACATTTTCGCCTAATGCATGCGTATCACTTTTATCATCGTTAGACTTTGAAAAGTCGTCTTGGTAGTTGTCAATAGACACTTTTTCGTTAAAATATATTTTTAACTTTTCGCTTGGAATCGAGTGAGTCTATGCTCAGTAAATTAAAAATATAACATCAATTTCATTTAGAAATAATATTTATTTCACGCCAAAGGCGCTCGTCACATATGGGCTATTTGGTCTTAGACGCCGACCCGTGACAATGCTGTGCTTACAAGGTACCAAATCTCAATAAAAGGTGTTCGGCGACTACCTTTATGCGTATTACTTTCCTTGAAACTGTGACACTTTAAAATATTCTCTATCCAACTGTGACAGTTTAGCATAGTATTTTTCTAATATTTTCGCCTAATGCATGCGTATCACTTTTATCATCGTTAGACTTTGAAAAGTCGTCTTGGTAGTTGTCAATAGACACTTTTTCGTTAAAATATTTTTTTAACTAAAAGTTAAAAAAATAGAGCTACAAGCTCGGAGTCGAGTGAGTCAATGCTCAGTAAATTGAAAATATAACATCAATTTCATTTAGAAATAATATATATTTCACGCCAAAGGCGCTCGTCACATATAGGCCATTCGGTCTTAGACGCCGACCCGTGACAATGCTGTGCTTACAAGGTACCAAATCTCAATAAAAGGTGTTCGGCGACTACATTTATGCGTATTACTTTCCTTCCAACTGTGACACTTTAACTTTATGATCTATCCAACTGTGACAGTTTAGAATAGTATTTTTCCAACATTTTCGCCTAATGCATGCGTATCACTTTTATCATCGTTAGACTTTGAAAAGTCGTCTTGGTAGTTGTCAATAGACACTTTTTCGTTAAAATATTTTTTTAACTTTTCGCTTGGAATCGACTGAGTCAATGCTCAGTAAATTGAAAATATAACATCAATTTCATTTAGAAATAATATTTATTTCACGCCAAAGGCGCTCGTCACATATGGGCTATTCGGTCTTAGACGCCGACCCGTGACAATGCTGTGCTTACAAGGTACCAAATCTCAATAAAAGGTGTTCGGCGACTACATTTATGCGTATTACTTTCCTTGAAACTGTGACACTTTAACATATTCTCTATCCAACTGTGACAGTTTAGCATAGTATTTTTCTAATATTTTCGCCTAATGCATGCGTATCACTTTTATCATCGTTAGACTTTGAAAAGTCGTCTTGGTAGTTGTCAATAGACACTTTTTCGTTAAAATATTTTTTTAACTAAAAGTTAAAAAAATAGAGCTACAAGCTCGGAGTCGAGTGAGTCAATGCTCAGTAAATTGAAAATATAACATCAATTTCATTTAGAAATAATATATATTTCACGCCAAAGGCGCTCGTCACATATAGGCCATTCGGTCTTAGACGCCGACCCGTGACAATGCTGTGCTTACAAGGTACCAAATCTCAATAAAAGGTGTTCGGCGACTACATTTATGCGTATTACTTTCCTTCCAACTGTGGCACTTTAACATATTCTCTATCCAACTGTGACAGTTGAGCATAGTATTTTTCTAATATTTTCGCCTAATGCATGCGTATCACTTTTATCATCGTTAGACTTTGAAAAGTCGTCTTGGTAGTTGTCAATAGACACTTTTTCGTTAAAATATTTTTTTAACTAAAAGTTAAAAAAATAGAGCTACAAGCTCGGAGTCGAGTGAGTCAATGCTCAGTAAATTGAAAATATAACATCAATTTCATTTAGAAATAATATATATTTCACGCCAAAGGCGCTCGTCACATATAGGCCATTCGGTCTTAGACGCCGACCCGTGACAATGCTGTGCTTACAAGGTACCAAATCTCAATAAAAGGTGTTCGGCGACTACATTTATGCGTATTACTTTCCTTGAAACTGTGACACTTTAACATATTCTCTATCCAACTGTGACAGTTTAGCATAGTATTTTTCTAATATTTTCGCCTAATGCATGCGTATCACTTTTATCATCGTTAGACTTTGAAAAGTCGTCTTGGTAGTTGTCAATAGACACTTTTTCGTTAAAATATTTTTTTAACTAAAAGTTAAAAAAATAGAGCTACAAGCTCGGAGTCGAGTGAGTCAATGCTCAGTAAATTGAAAATATAACATCAATTTCATTTAGAAATAATATATATTTCACGCCAAAGGCGCTCGTCACATATAGGCCATTCGGTCTTAGACGCCGACCCGTGACAATGCTGTGCTTACAAGGTACCAAATCTCAATAAAAGGTGTTCGGCGACTACATTTATGCGTATTACTTTCCTTCCAACTGTGGCACTTTAACATATTCTCTATCCAACTGTGACAGTTGAGCATAGTATTTTTCTAATATTTTCGCCTAATGCATGCGTATCACTTTTATCATCGTTAGACTTTGAAAAGTCGTCTTGGTAGTTGTCAATAGACACTTTTTCGTTAAAATATTTTTTTAACTAAAAGTTAAAAAAATAGAGCTACAAGCTCGGAGTCGAGTGAGTCAATGCTCAGTAAATTGAAAATATAACATCAATTTCATTTAGAAATAATATATATTTCACGCCAAAGGCGCTCGTCACATATAGGCCATTCGGTCTTAGACGCCGACCCGTGACAATGCTGTGCTTACAAGGTACCAAATCTCAATATAAGGTGTTCGGCGACTACATTTATGCGTATTACTTCCCTTGCAACTGTGACACTTTAACATATTCTCTATCCAACTGTGACAGTTTAGCATAGTCTTTTTCCAACATTTTCGCCTAACGCATGCGTATTACTTTAATCATCGTTAGACTTTGAAAAGTCGTCTTGGTAGTTGTCAATAGACACTTTTTCGTTTAAATATTTTTTTAACTTTTCGCTTGGAATCGAGTAAGTCAATGCTCAGTAAATTGAAAATATAACATCAATTTCATTTAGAAATAATATTTATTTCACGCCAAAGGCGCTCGTCACATATGGGCCATTCGGTCTTAGACGCCAACCCGTGACAATCCTGTGCTTACAAGGTACCAAATCTCAATAAAAGATGTTCGGCGACTACATTTATGCGTATTACTTTCCTTGCAACTGTAAAACTTTAAAATATTCTCTATCCAACTGTGACAGTTTTAGCATAGTATTTTTCCAACATTTTCGCCTAATGCATGCGTATCACTTTTATCATCGTTAGACTTTGAAAAGTCGTCTTGGTAGTTGTCAATAGACTTTTTCGTTGAAATATTTTTTTAACTTTTAGCTCGGAATCGAGTGAGTCAATGCTCAGTAAATTGAAAATATAACATCAATTTCATTTAGAAATAATATATATTTCACGCCAAAGACGCTCGTCACATATAGGCCATTCGGTCTTAGACGCCGACCCGTGACAATGCTGTGCTTACAAGGTACCAAATCTCAATAAAAGGTGTTCGGCGACTACATTTATGCGTATTACTTTCCTTCCAACTGTGGCACTTTAACATATTCTCTATCCAACTGTGACAGTTGAGCATAGTATTTTTCTAATATTTTCGCCTAATGCATGCGTATCACTTTTATCATCGTTAGACTTTGAAAAGTCGTCTTGGTAGTTGTCAATAGACACTTTTTCGTTAAAATATTTTTATAACTAAAAGTTAAAAAAATAGAGCTACAAGCTCGGAGTCGAGTGAGTCAATGCTCAGTAAATTGAAAATTTAACATTAATTTCATTTAGAAATAATATATATTTCACGCCAAAGGCGCTCGTCACATATAGGCCATTCGGTCTTAGACGCCGACCCGTGACAATCCTGTGCTTACAAGGTACCAAATCTCAATAAAAGGTGTTCGGCGACTACATTTATGCGTATTACTTTCCTTGAAACTGTGACACTTTAAAATATTCTCTATCCAACTGTGACAGTTTAGCATAGTATTTTTCTAATATTTTCGCCTAATGCATGCGTATCACTTTTATCATCGTTAGACTTTGAAAAGTCGTCTTGGTAGTTGTCAATAGACACTTTTTCGTTAAAATATTTTTTTAACTAAAAGTTAAAAAAATAGAGCTACAAGCTCGGAGTCGAGTGAGTCAATGCTCAGTAAATTGAAAATATAACATCAATTTCATTTAGAAATAATATATATTTCACGCCAAAGGCGCTCGTCACATATAGGCCATTCGGTCTTAGACGCCGACCCGTGACAATGCTGTGCTTACAAGGTACCAAATCTCAATAAAAGGTGTTCGGCGACTACATTTATGCGTATTACTTTCCTTCCAACTGTGACACTTTAACTTTATGATCTATCCAACTGTGACAGTTTAGAATAGTATTTTTCCAACATTTTCGCCTAATGCATGCGTATCACTTTTATCATCGTTAGACTTTGAAAAGTCGTCTTGGTAGTTGTCAATAGACACTTTTTCGTTAAAATATTTTTTTAACTTTTCGCTTGGAATCGACTGAGTCAATGCTCAGTAAATTGAAAATATAACATCAATTTCATTTAGAAATAATATTTATTTCACGCCAAAGGCGCTCGTCACATATGGGCTATTCGGTCTTAGACGCCGACCCGTGACAATGCTGTGCTTACAAGGTACCAAATCTCAATAA
>JAZKLR010000998.1:0-25517 GCA_037103525.1 Ganaspis brasiliensis
GATACTATGTGCATAATTTGGAATATTCGATATTTTGAATTTTTCGAAAATTGTCTATCTCCCGTTGTTATTAATCGTTTTTAAATCTGTAAATTTATAAATTTTGACCTTACTTATGTCAGGACCTAATACTCCGTTAAATTTGGTTTCAAATGGTTTAGCTGTTTCAATGTGATGCGTTAACAAAGGGTCTGTGACATGCATAGATACATACTTTCATACATACATACATACATACATACATACATATATAGACATGAAACTTTTTATGGGTATATTTTAATTCCTTGATGCTGAAAACGAAAAATTATGCATGAAATTTAAAGTTCTAAGCAATGTACAGACAAAACTCTGATTTTATTAATATAGATAGATAGATAGATTAAAAAATGCAAATTCCTTTACTGAGTTTGCATTTGATCACTTCTCAGAAAAATAATTTAATTATTAGCATAAAAAAACAATCCGAAGTAGCTTACAAATGATATAATACTTGACATTGCAATGAATCAAAACATAAAAAAGCAAACTGGTTAGAAGTAATTAACCATTTAAAAAGTTATTTTTGATTATTTAATTCTTAAAAAATTTGTTCATAATAGTAAGCTCTAAACTTAATTTTACATTCGGGATATTTTTTTCTATCACAATTTGTATTTTTATGCATTAATTTAAAATAATAGTATATTATGCATCAAGGGAGGGAAGGCCGTGTTTTTTTGTCAAGCACAAATGTTCGGAGAACATTGTGCGAGACAAAAAATCGGCCTCCCGAGGTGCATATGCTATTTTCTATCACAGATGTACGAAAATCTCGTGTTTCGTACGCGTTAGCGGGTCAGCACTCGCAGTTTTCAGGTTAGTGACGTTAGAGATAAAAAAAACTTCCGAACAGTGAAAAATGTTCGCCTGAATTGCGCCTGCGCGATGAGAGTTTTTTTCACTGTTCGGAAGTTTTTTTACCTCTAACGTTCACTGACCTAAAAACTGTGAGTTCTGCCCCGCTTAAGGCGAACGAAAACACGAGGTTTTCGTGCATGTGTGGTAGAAATAATATTTGTTCATTCATTGGGGAGTTCCAAATTCTTTCACTGGTGAATGTATTTTTTTTACTGATAACATTGGTATGTTTCACTTACTAATTCAAAATTTTAATTAAGCTTCACATTTATATAATTTAAATTTAACCCTTATATTTTGCATTTAAGAATGTTTGATGGAAAATGACTTTAGTGATCATATGACCCATAGGAAAGTTTCTTAGCCATTTTTCTCTTAAACTACTGAATATTTTTAAATGAAACTTTGTAGAATTACTTATAAAATATCATCTAGAAGGGCTCTCTGCCCTAGTTTGTTTTTAATTTGACTTAAAAAATAAATTTTGTAAAATTTCTCAAAATTAGAAAAATTCAAAAAATTTATTTTGGGGCAAAATCAAAATAAATTAAGGCTAGTTAGACCTTTCAAATGATATTTTAGATAATTTTACAAAGTTTCGTGTAAAAATATTTAGTAGTTACAGAGAAAACCCGCTGAGAAATGTTGCCTTTGGATCACGTGACCATTATGACGTCATTCACAATATTATAACAATATAAATTTATGAATTTTTTTTTTGCTAAACAAAAAGGAAGGGGTGGGTCACATAGTTTTTCGTTTCGCTCCTCCAGCTCAGCGACTGTTGTGCCCCACTGAATGAATCAAATCTTTATATTGAGTTGTTTAAGTTTGCTACTTAATATAAATATTCTCTGATACCTAGACTACAGAGAATACTAAATGAAATTACCTAATTCTTTATCAGAAATTAGAAAAAATTCGTAAATTTGTGAAAATCAAGCTAAAAATTTTCAATGTTCTCAAAATTCTGTTCAGATCTCCGGAAGTTTAAAAGTGTATCTAAAAGTATTAATAATACTTGCTGATTTAGTTGTGATGGTGTATATGTGATGCTCTAACTTTTTATTGCCTATTTAAGAAAAAAGTGTAAAAACTAAAAAACCAGAATTTGGTGGGTTATTTTGTGCATTCTTTAAAATCAATTATTTTTTAAATTTTTGTTTTGTAGTTAATAAAAAAGACTCTACAGTTTTGTTTTAAAACATTTTTGTCTTTTTTTTGTTGTAAATGACTAGAAATAAGCATAAAATTTCAATTTTACACGTGGTGCCATAAAAACATTAAAAAAGTAACATTAATAATTACGTATGTCTTTGAAGTTAATTTTGAAACTTTTTCTCTTAAAATAACTCAATAAGTGTTATTAAAGTTATATTAAGTAAAATTTGCTTAAAGAAATAATGTTTTTTGTAACTATACATCTTAATGAAATTTCAGTGGTTTAGTTTCAAATTAGTTAAACAATCTCTAAAAAAAAGTTTTGTACACAACTTTATAAATAAACAAACTTTGATGCACAAAATAGCCCCATCAATGGGTCTATTTTGTGCACGGCTTGAAGTTTCTATAACTTTCTTTTTTATTTCTTTTCGAATTAAAATAATCACAATTTCGGTTGTATTTTTTTAAAACCTTACATACATTTATACTAGTATTAAAATGTATAAATCCTATTAAAATTTTAGACTATAATTAAAAGCCAGAGACGAGAGTCATGATGAAAGATCGATATTTCTATATAATAAGAGAAAATTATTATTTTAATTATCACCTTGTCTCTGATCAAAATAACACTATACGACTTGTATGTCCTTACTAAAACCATCAGAAATCTTTTAAAATCGAGTAAAAACTATTCGAGTACCTAAAATTGTACAAGAACTTAAAAATATGCTAGAACCCGAAAATATGTGAAAACTCGAAAATTTCGAGAACCCGAAACTGTTCTACATAATCTTGAAATTATGTTTGTTTTATTATTTAACATCGAAATCACCAATTTCAACTTAGATAAGAAAACAATAAAAAATTTTAAAATGTTTTTAACTGTTTCAATTGAGTCAGAATTTATGAAGTGGCCCCCTATTTCACCAACATTGACAAAAGATAAAAGTCAATACATTATTTTGTAGTATTAACTAATACAAATTAGTTGCTAAAAGGGTTTTTGAAAATTTTGAAAATTTAAAAAGTTATAAACAATTATAATTTTATGTACCCTATTTTTGAAAAATTCATAGTTCAAAGAGTTCAAATTAAAAATGAACATTAATACCCGGAGTTTACTGACATCAGTTGTAACTTTTAAGTACCATAACTAATGTACCAACAAAAAAATTTTTTTTATGAAAATTTTTTTATTTTTAATAAACAAATTACATTATTTTTCTGTTCCAAATCGCAAATTAAAGTTTTTTTTTTGAGATTACGAAACTCTATACATTCAAGAAGATGTTCATGCAAAAACATTTTAGTATTCTTTAATATTGAAAAAATTACATGGTTTTTTGTTGCGCGCCCTAATACGCTTGAGTGCAGTGCACCGGCCGCGACGCGACGCCACGGCAGTGGGACAAAACCGGCTTTTCGTGGACAAATTAACTTGTAGGTCAGAATTCTTGACGGATTAACATATATTTTTTTTAATTTACAGCTTATTAAAATGCGCTAAGAACTATTGTGGCCGGCTTGTTTAATTGTTGCTTGTGTCAAAATTTATAAACAATTAAGCAATAAATAATTAAATATATTTAATTCATCAAAAATGCGTATTGTTGCTTAATTGTTTATAAAAATAGTTTATAACTAATGAATTTATTGCTATTTAGTTACATTCTAGCAAATGTCCATTTATGAAGAACGAATTCAGGCACTTACTCTAAAGAAATTTCTTTAATTCAACAAAATTATGGTTTGTTGCTTAATTATTTATAAAAATTGTTCATAACAAATACTTATGACAGAAATTGTTTATTTTTGAACTATTATTGTAAGAAAGTGTACTTTCTTTAGATTTCAAAGCTTTTAGAAAAAATTTTAAAAAATATATTTAATTATTTATTGCTTAATTGTTTATAAATTTTGACACAAGCAACAATTAAGCAAGCCGGCCACAATAGTTCTTAGCGCATTTTAATAAGCTGTAAATTAAAAAAAATACATGTTAATCCGTCAAGAATTCTGACCTACAAGTTAATTTGTCCACGAAAAGCCGGTTTTTTCCCACTGTCGTGGCGTCGCGTCGCGGCCGGTGCACTGCACTCAAGCGTAACAGGGCGCGCAACAAAAAACCATGTAATTTTTTCAATATTAAAGAATACTGAAATGTTTTTGCATGAACATCTTCTTGAATGTATAGAGTTTCGTAATCTCAAAAAAAAACTTTAATTTGCGATTTGGAACAGGAAAATAATGTAATTTGTTTATTAAAAATAAAAAAATTTTCATAAAAAAAATTTTTTTTTTGGTACATCAGTTATGGTACTTAAAAGTTACAACTATTGTCAGTAAACTCCGGGTATTAATGTTCATTTTTAATTTGAACTCTTTAAACTATGAATTTTTCAAAAATAGGGTACATAAAATTATAATTGTTTATAACTTTTTAAATTTTCAAAATTTTCAAAAACCCTTTTAGCAACTAATTTGTATTAGTTAATACTACAAAAAAATGTATTGACTTTTATCTTTTGTCAATGTTGGTGACATAGGGGGCTACTTCATAAATTCTGACTCAATTATTAAAATTAATAATTAAAGTCCTTATATTAAGTTGCAATGTAGCTGTAAGCAATATTTTTCCGATGTTGATGTTCACACTTTTCCGTAGCGAGTTTTAAAAGTTAGAACTCTTTAATTTTAATTATATTTAAGGTTATGTTTGACACATAGAAGGAGCTGTGAGAAAAAGTATTAAATTGAATTGAATTTTTCTTATTACATTCTTTTTATTATAAATTCACAATTAGGAATTGAAATAAATTAAAAATATTAATATTATTTCATGCAATCTTACCTGGTAGTTACACAAATATAAACATTATGCTCGCGAAGCATGTTACAACTAACCCCAAGAAACTGTTACAACCTGCCCCAAAGCACGAAGGTTAGGTTAATTGTGTTTTTTAATATTACTTTGTTATTTTCAGTAAATAATATAGCATAGTAAAGACAGATATATTTAGAATATCTATGCTAAAAATAGAGATAATAAAATAATATTATGTATTAAAAAATCAAAGTTTACGAATTTCATTTTTCCTTGTTTACCTGTCAAAACTGACGCATTTACAAAAAATCTCTTATTATGCTTTGTGGTAGCCTACTGGTAGTTTTTATCTATTCTCATGGTTCTAAAGATAAAAAATAGTCGAATACTTGAAGTCATAAAGTCAAATATACTGTGAAAATTGAGTGTTACTTCTTACCCCTGTTACAACTAGCCCCGGTCTCCCCTATGCTTAAAAATGACAGTCTTCAACTTCTTAGTACGGGTCGAAAAAATACATTAGGGTTTTTTGACCAACAGCATTATAATCTTTGATCCTTCTTCAATCAAACTAGTTGGATACAATATCTGAAAATAAAACTTTATTTTTTGACTTTTGGCCAGCTTTTTGGACTTTGGCCCCACTGTGCGCATGGGTACAAAAAAAGCGTTCAGTTCCATGTCATTACTATTATATTACTGTAACAACTATTTGATAGTATTGTTACCATTTTCTTTAAGTTTTCATGTGAAACAAGCGATCTGCAGAAGGAATAGATTTATTTTGCAATATTGTAGAAGTGAGGTTAAAATAAATGTCAAATTTCAGCTCCATTGTATCACGTAAAATTTCAGCTCCATGGCCTATATGAAGTGTTCAGTGTGCTTCATGCAAGGAAACTTTTTTATCTGTGGTGGTTATTTTAAAATATTATTCTATAAAGTAGTTTAGCAATGCCGGATTACACTGCTCGATCTCGGATTTCCAATTATCCAAAAAATAAAACGAAATATTCATTATTAAATATTGTATTTGCTGTTCTTTTATAAAATTTTATATATGTTAACTAATATCTAAAATACTGTTAGAATATTAAATAATTTATGAATTTATTATTTATTTTCGTTTTAGCAAAATATCAAGAAGAAATTTTTATTTTGTACAATATATTTGCAATAAAAGGATGCGGTTCAGCTCCACATAGCAGCCAATTTTCAAAAATTTGCTATTATTTTCGTATAAATATAGTTGTAGTAAAATCGTTTAAAATATAATTATATTATACCCTAATAAGAAAAATAAATGCAGAGAAACATTGAATAAAAAAATAAAAATTTCTACCAAAACTTATCTTGAAATCGGGCAGTTACGCAAGAATCGACCATATAAGAACGCTGTTTCAATTTCATATTGAGTAACGATATACGAGGCACATGACGAAACTTAATATAAAGAAGAGTCCAGAATAGAGAAAATTTTTGGACCTACATGTAGATACCAACGTGTAGATCTGACTTCACAATAGAAAATCCCTTTGTGACGTCAGACCTACACGTTGGTATCTACATGTAGGTCCAAAAATTTTCTCTATTCTGGACTCTCCTTCAGAAGTTACATGCGTTCGTACCTATGTTCTCACATAAGATCTTATACGAGATCTCGTCTGTGTCACCTGAGATCTTATATGCGTACACATGTAAGTACATACCTACTTTCTTACGACAGATCTAACGCACGTTTTTACAGTATACCTTATGTATACCTCTTACTAAAAAAATAGCGCTCTAAACACGTCGTTATAAATTACTAGCTTTCGAGCCCGCCTTCGGTGGACACGAAATCTAGTAGCGTGCCATCAACAGTATTATTTGACAGAAAGTATTTTTTACAGAAAGAATTTTTTGTTAAAAAGTATTTTCTTTCAGAAAGTATTTTTTGACAAAAATGATTTTCTAACAAAAAGTATTTTTTGCCAATAAGTATTTTCTGACAGAAATTATTTAAAAAAGAATTACACAGGCCGACAAAATTTTGAACCAAGAACCGAACTATGATTTTCCGAAGGTTTTTGACGCGCTAAATTCGAATCTGACCATAGAATAGCCCCATTACCTCAGGTTTTAAAAATATCTTAACCTAAAAGTACAAAAATCACGTTTTTTGCTATATTGAAGGTCTCATAACATCGAGAGAAAATTTTTTTCAAAAGGATAGTAATTGTTTCTCAAAGTAATACTCTTGACTTTTAAAATGCACTTTGGAAACTTTAAATTTAGGTGTCAAAGATTACGTACTTGAAAATAGAGTTGCAAAATTAAAAATGGCGGATCTAACATGGCAGGTGACTTCTTCAGAAAATGACCCAACTGGCTTAAAATTTGTTATTTGAGGGTTTTCAGAGTCGCTGGAAACGATTTTGAAACTACATTATCACAGCGTTACAAAATTCAAAATGTCAAATCCAATATAGCGGTCGTCTTTTACAAAAAACAAATCAATTTGATAAAAAATAGTTATATAGGGATTTTTTGGGTTGCAAAAAGTAAACTTATCATCATATCGTATTAAATATAGTATGCACACTAATAATAACCAGTGTGTCAACGCACTCAGCCGAACCAAAAGTCACGAACGAGGACGTGGCGTTGATCACTTCTTTTTTTCTTCTTTTATTTTACCCATATGGGTTCCTGCATATTATGCCAAATATCAGCCCATATAGGATTCTTTATAGGAACACGTACAGGATCCTATGCACTTTACTACATCTTATCCCACATAGGTTCCTATACAGGATCCTATGTAGGGTACAATGTAGCGCCTCGCATAGATATTTCCCATATGGGCAGTCCTATACAGGATCCCGTATAGGATCCTACATATTATCCAACATATCCGCTTATATAGGATTCAATGTAGGATCCTGTAAAGGATCCTATGCTCTATCCTACATTTCATCCCACATAGGTTCCTATATAGGATACTATGTACCGCCTCGCATAGATAGTTCCCATATAAAGAGTCCTATATGTGACGCGTCGCGAAGAAAAGAACCTAAGAAGCCAAACGGCAATTTTACAGGAGAGTGAAAAGAAGCGGCGTGCGCGCAATTGGATTCTGTACAAACCGCTGATGCTCAAGTCTTAAATACGTGAAAAATATTCAATGAAAATGTTTTCTGACTTTATATACTGAAAAAGCAACATATAATTAACCTAATTTTATCAAAATCCGAAAATCGATTTTTTCCTTCTTAGGTGCTTTTCTTCGCGTCGCGTCACATATATAATCCTATATGTGAACCTACGTATTATCCTATGTAGAATTCTATGTCGGCTTCCATATAGGATCTTATATAAAATCCTACATATAATTACACATATCCAACCATATAGGATTCTATATGAGATCCAGTACAGGATCCTTTGGACTATCTTACATTGCATCTCACATAGGTTCCTATAAGGGATCCTATGTAGGATACAATGTACTGCCTTCCATAGATATTTCCCATATGGGCAGTACTATTCAGGATCCTATATGGGATCCTACGTGTTATCCCACGTAGGATTCTGTTTCGGCTGCCATATAGGATCTTATATAGGATCCTACATATTATTCCACATATCTGCCCATATAGGATTCCATATGGGACCCAGTATAGAATCCTATGCACTATCCTACATCTCATCCCATATAGGTTTCTATATAGGATCCTATGTACGATACCATGAACCACCCAGCCTAGATATTTTCCATATGGGCAGTCCTATACAGGATCCCATATAGGATCCTACATATTATCCAACCAATCCGCCCATATAGGATTCTACTAAGGATCCCGTACAGGATCCAACGCAATATCCTACATCTCATCCCACACAACTTCCTATATAGGATTCTATATAGGATTCTATTTAGGATACTATGTGCATAATTTGGAAATATTCGATATTTTGAATTTTTCGAAAAATTGTCTATCTCCCGTTGTTATTAATCGTTTTTAAATCTGTAAATTTATAAATTTTGACCTTACTTATGTCAGGACCTAATACTCCGTTAAATTTGGTTTCAAATGGTTTAGCTGTTTCAATGTGATGCGTTAACAAAGGGTCTGTGACATGCATAGATACATACTTTCATACATACATACATACATACATACATACATACATATAGACATGAAACTTTTTATGGGTATATTTTAATTCCTTGATGCTGAAAACGAAAAATTATGCATGAAATTTAAAGTTCTAAGCAATGTACAGACAAAACTCTGATTTTATTAATATAGATAGATAGATAGATTAAAAAATGCAAATTCCTTTACTGAGTTTGCATTTGATCACTTCTCAGAAAAATAATTTAATTTATTAGCATAAAAAAACAATCCGAAGTAGCTTACAAATGATATAATACTTGACATTGCAATGAATCAAAACATAAAAAAGCAAACTGGTTAGAAGTAATTAACCATTTAAAAAGTTATTTTTGATTATTTAATTCTTAAAAAATTTGTTCATAATAGTAAGCTCTAAACTTAATTTTACATTCGGGATATTTTTTTCTATCACAATTTGTATTTTTATGCATTAATTTAAAATAATAGTATATTATGCATCAAGGGAGGGAAGGCCGTGTTTTTTTGTCAAGCACAAATGTTCGGAGAACATTGTGCGAGACAAAAAATCGGCCTCCCGAGGTGCATATGCTATTTTCTATCACAGATGTACGAAAATCTCGTGTTTCGTACGCGTTAGCGGGTCAGCACTCGCAGTTTTCAGGTTAGTGACGTTAGAGATAAAAAAAACTTCCGAACAGTGAAAAATGTTCGCCTGAATTGCGCCTGCGCGATGAGAGTTTTTTTCACTGTTCGGAAGTTTTTTTACCTCTAACGTTCACTGACCTAAAAACTGTGAGTTCTGCCCCGCTTAAGGCGAACGAAAACACGAGGTTTTCGTGCATGTGTGGTAGAAATAATATTTGTTCATTCATTGGGGAGTTCCAAATTCTTTCACTGGTGAATGTATTTTTTTTACTGATAACATTGGTATGTTTCACTTACTAATTCAAAATTTTAATTAAGCTTCACATTTATATAATTTAAATTTAACCCTTATATTTTGCATTTAAGAATGTTTGATGGAAAATGACTTTAGTGATCATATGACCCATAGGAAAGTTTCTTAGCCATTTTTCTCTTAAACTACTGAATATTTTTAAATGAAACTTTGTAGAATTACTTATAAAATATCATCTAGAAGGGCTCTCTGCCCCTAGTTTGTTTTTAATTTGACTTAAAAAATAAATTTTGTAAAATTTCTCAAAATTAGAAAAATTCAAAAAATTTATTTTGGGGCAAAATCAAAATAAATTAAGGCTAGTTAGACCTTTCAAATGATATTTTAGATAATTTTACAAAGTTTCGTGTAAAAATATTTAGTAGTTACAGAGAAAACCCGCTGAGAAATGTTGCCTTTGGATCACGTGACCATTATGACGTCATTCACAATATTATAACAATATAAATTTATGAATTTTTTTTTTGCTAAACAAAAAGGAAGGGGTGGGTCACATAGTTTTTCGTTTCGCTCCTCCAGCTCAGCGACTGTTGTGCCCCACTGAATGAATCAAATCTTTATATTGAGTTGTTTAAGTTTGCTACTTAATATAAATATTCTCTGATACCTAGACTACAGAGAATACTAAATGAAATTACCTAATTCTTTATCAGAAATTAGAAAAAATTCGTAAATTTGTGAAAATCAAGCTAAAAATTTTCAATGTTCTCAAAATTCTGTTCAGATCTCCGGAAGTTTAAAAGTGTATCTAAAAGTATTAATAATACTTGCTGATTTAGTTGTGATGGTGTATATGTGATGCTCTAACTTTTTATTGCCTATTTTAAGAAAAAAGTGTAAAAACTAAAAAACCAGAATTTGGTGGGTTATTTTGTGCATTCTTTAAAATCAATTATTTTTTAAATTTTTGTTTTGTAGTTAATAAAAAAGACTCTACAGTTTTGTTTTAAAACATTTTTGTCTTTTTTTTGTTGTAAATGACTAGAAATAAGCATAAAATTTCAATTTTACACGTGGTGCCATAAAAACATTAAAAAAGTAACATTAATAATTACGTATGTCTTTGAAGTTAATTTTGAAACTTTTTCTCTTAAAATAACTCAATAAGTGTTATTAAAGTTATATTAAGTAAAATTTGCTTAAAGAAATAATGTTTTTTGTAACTATACATCTTAATGAAATTTCAGTGGTTTAGTTTCAAATTAGTTAAACAATCTCTAAAAAAAAGTTTTGTACACAACTTTATAAATAAACAAACTTTGATGCACAAAATAGCCCCATCAATGGGTCTATTTTGTGCACGGCTTGAAGTTTCTATAACTTTCTTTTTTATTTCTTTTCGAATTAAAATAATCACAATTTCGGTTGTATTTTTTTAAAACCTTACATACATTTATACTAGTATTAAAATGTATAAATCCTATTAAAATTTTAGACTATAATTAAAAGCCAGAGACGAGAGTCATGATGAAAGATCGATATTTCTATATAATAAGAGAAAATTATTATTTTAATTATCACCTTGTCTCTGATCAAAATAACACTATACGACTTGTATGTCCTTACTAAAACCATCAGAAATCTTTTAAAATCGAGTAAAAACTATTCGAGTACCTAAAATTGTACAAGAACTTAAAAATATGCTAGAACCCGAAAATATGTGAAAACTCGAAAATTTCGAGAACCCGAAACTGTTCTACATAATCTTGAAATTATGTTTGTTTTATTATTTAACATCGAAATCACCAATTTCAACTTAGATAAGAAAACAATAAAAAATTTTAAAATGTTTTTAACTGTTTCAATTGAGTCAGAATTTATGAAGTGGCCCCCTATTTCACCAACATTGACAAAAGATAAAAGTCAATACATTATTTTGTAGTATTAACTAATACAAATTAGTTGCTAAAAGGGTTTTTGAAAATTTTGAAAATTTAAAAAGTTATAAACAATTATAATTTTATGTACCCTATTTTTGAAAAATTCATAGTTCAAAGAGTTCAAATTAAAAATGAACATTAATACCCGGAGTTTACTGACATCAGTTGTAACTTTTAAGTACCATAACTAATGTACCAACAAAAAAATTTTTTTTATGAAAATTTTTTTATTTTTAATAAACAAATTACATTATTTTTCTGTTCCAAATCGCAAATTAAAGTTTTTTTTTTGAGATTACGAAACTCTATACATTCAAGAAGATGTTCATGCAAAAACATTTTAGTATTCTTTAATATTGAAAAAATTACATGGTTTTTTGTTGCGCGCCCTAATACGCTTGAGTGCAGTGCACCGGCCGCGACGCGACGCCACGGCAGTGGGACAAAACCGGCTTTTCGTGGACAAATTAACTTGTAGGTCAGAATTCTTGACGGATTAACATGTATTTTTTTTAATTTACAGCTTATTAAAATGCGCTAAGAACTATTGTGGCCGGCTTGTTTAATTGTTGCTTGTGTCAAAATTTATAAACAATTAAGCAATAAATAATTAAATATATTTAATTCATCAAAAATGCGTATTGTTGCTTAATTGTTTATAAAAATAGTTTATAACTAATGAATTTATTGCTATTTAGTTACATTCTAGCAAATGTCCATTTATGAAGAACGAATTCAGGCACTTACTCTAAAGAAATTTCTTTAATTCAACAAAATTATGGTTTGTTGCTTAATTATTTATAAAAATTGTTCATAACAAATACTTATGACAGAAATTGTTTATTTTTGAACTATTATTGTAAGAAAGTGTACTTTCTTTAGATTTCAAAGCTTTTAGAAAAAATTTTAAAAAATATATTTAATTATTTATTGCTTAATTGTTTATAAATTTTGACACAAGCAACAATTAAACAAGCCGGCCACAATAGTTCTTAGCGCATTTTAATAAGCTGTAAATTAAAAAAAATACATGTTAATCCGTCAAGAATTCTGACCTACAAGTTAATTTGTCCACGAAAAGCCGGTTTTTTCCCACTGTCGTGGCGTCGCGTCGCGGCCGGTGCACTGCACTCAAGCGTAACAGGGCGCGCAACAAAAAACCATGTAATTTTTTCAATATTAAAGAATACTGAAATGTTTTTGCATGAACATCTTCTTGAATGTATAGAGTTTCGTAATCTCAAAAAAAAACTTTAATTTGCGATTTGGAACAGGAAAATAATGTAATTTGTTTATTAAAAATAAAAAAATTTTCATAAAAAAAATTTTTTTTTTGGTACATCAGTTATGGTACTTAAAAGTTACAACTATTGTCAGTAAACTCCGGGTATTAATGTTCATTTTTAATTTGAACTCTTTAAACTATGAATTTTTCAAAAATAGGGTACATAAAATTATAATTGTTTATAACTTTTTAAATTTTCAAAATTTTCAAAAACCCTTTTAGCAACTAATTTGTATTAGTTAATACTACAAAAAAATGTATTGACTTTTATCTTTTGTCAATGTTGGTGACATAGGGGGCTACTTCATAAATTCTGACTCAATTATTAAAATTAATAATTAAAGTCCTTATATTAAGTTGCAATGTAGCTGTAAGCAATATTTTTCCGATGTTGATGTTCACACTTTTCCGTAGCGAGTTTTAAAAGTTAGAACTCTTTAATTTTAATTATATTTAAGGTTATGTTTGACACATAGAAGGAGCTGTGAGAAAAAGTATTAAATTGAATTGAATTTTTCTTATTACATTCTTTTTATTATAAATTCACAATTAGGAATTGAAATAAATTAAAAATATTAATATTATTTCATGCAATCTTACCTGGTAGTTACACAAATATAAACATTATGCTCGCGAAGCATGTTACAACTAACCCCAAGAAACTGTTACAACCTGCCCCAAAGCACGAAGGTTAGGTTAATTGTGTTTTTTAATATTACTTTGTTATTTTCAGTAAATAATATAGCATAGTAAAGACAGATATATTTAGAATATCTATGCTAAAAATAGAGATAATAAAATAATATTATGTATTAAAAAATCAAAGTTTACGAATTTCATTTTTCCTTGTTTACCTGTCAAAACTGACGCATTTACAAAAAATCTCTTATTATGCTTTGTGGTAGCCTACTGGTAGTTTTTATCTATTCTCATGGTTCTAAAGATAAAAAATAGTCGAATACTTGAAGTCATAAAGTCAAATATACTGTGAAAATTGAGTGTTACTTCTTACCCCTGTTACAACTAGCCCCGGTCTCCCCTATGCTTAAAAATGACAGTCTTCAACTTCTTAGTACGGGTCGAAAAAATACATTAGGGTTTTTTGACCAACAGCATTATAATCTTTGATCCTTCTTCAATCAAACTAGTTGGATACAATATCTGAAAATAAAACTTTATTTTTTGACTTTTGGCCAGCTTTTTGGACTTTGGCCCCACTGTGCGCATGGGTACAAAAAAAGCGTTCAGTTCCATGTCATTACTATTATATTACTGTAACAACTATTTGATAGTATTGTTACCATTTTCTTTAAGTTTTCATGTGAAACAAGCGATCTGCAGAAGGAATAGATTTATTTTGCAATATTGTAGAAGTGAGGTTAAAATAAATGTCAAATTTCAGCTCCATTGTATCACGTAAAATTTCAGCTCCATGGCCTATATGAAGTGTTCAGTGTGCTTCATGCAAGGAAACTTTTTTATCTGTGGTGGTTATTTTAAAATATTATTCTATAAAGTAGTTTAGCAATGCCGGATTACACTGCTCGATCTCGGATTTCCAATTATCCAAAAAATAAAACGAAATATTCATTATTAAATATTGTATTTGCTGTTCTTTTATAAAATTTTATATATGTTAACTAATATCTAAAATACTGTTAGAATATTAAATAATTTATGAATTTATTATTTATTTTCGTTTTAGCAAAATATCAAGAAGAAATTTTTATTTTGTACAATATATTTGCAATAAAAGGATGCGGTTCAGCTCCACATAGCAGCCAATTTTCAAAAATTTGCTATTATTTTCGTATAAATATAGTTGTAGTAAAATCGTTTAAAATATAATTATATTATACCCTAATAAGAAAAATAAATGCAGAGAAACATTGAATAAAAAAATAAAAATTTCTACCAAAACTTATCTTGAAATCGGGCAGTTACGCAAGAATCGACCATATAAGAACGCTGTTTCAATTTCATATTGAGTAACGATATACGAGGCACATGACGAAACTTAATATAAAGAAGAGTCCAGAATAGAGAAAATTTTTGGACCTACATGTAGATACCAACGTGTAGATCTGACTTCACAATAGAAAATCCCTTTGTGACGTCAGACCTACACGTTGGTATCTACATGTAGGTCCAAAAATTTTCTCTATTCTGGACTCTCCTTCAGAAGTTACATGCGTTCGTACCTATGTTCTCACATAAGATCTTATACGAGATCTCGTCTGTGTCACCTGAGATCTTATATGCGTACACATGTAAGTACATACCTACTTTCTTACGACAGATCTAACGCACGTTTTTACAGTATACCTTATGTATACCTCTTACTAAAAAAATAGCGCTCTAAACACGTCGTTATAAATTACTAGCTTTCGAGCCCGCCTTCGGTGGACACGAAATCTAGTAGCGTGCCATCAACAGTATTATTTGACAGAAAGTATTTTTTACAGAAAGAATTTTTTGTTAAAAAGTATTTTCTTTCAGAAAGTATTTTTTGACAAAAATGATTTTCTAACAAAAAGTATTTTTTGCCAATAAGTATTTTCTGACAGAAATTATTTAAAAAAGAATTACACAGGCCGACAAAATTTTGAACCAAGAACCGAACTATGATTTTCCGAAGGTTTTTGACGCGCTAAATTCGAATCTGACCATAGAATAGCCCCATTACCTCAGGTTTTAAAAATATCTTAACCTAAAAGTACAAAAATCACGTTTTTTGCTATATTGAAGGTCTCATAACATCGAGAGAAAATTTTTTTCAAAAGGATAGTAATTGTTTCTCAAAGTAATACTCTTGACTTTTAAAATGCACTTTGGAAACTTTAAATTTAGGTGTCAAAGATTACGTACTTGAAAGTAGAGTTGCAAAATTAAAAATGGCGGATCTAACATGGCAGGTGACTTCTTCAGAAAATGACCCAACTGGCTTAAAATTTGTTATTTGAGGGTTTTCAGAGTCGCTGGAAACGATTTTGAAACTACATTATCACAGCGTTACAAAATTCAAAATGTCAAATCCAATATAGCGGTCGTCTTTTACAAAAAACAAATCAATTTGATAAAAAATAGTTATATAGGGATTTTTTGGGTTGCAAAAAGTAAACTTATCATCATATCGTATTAAATATAGTATGCACACTAATAATAACCAGTGTGTCAACGCACTCAGCCGAACCAAAAGTCACGAACGAGGACGTGGCGTTGATCACTTCTTTTTTTCTTCTTTTATTTTACCCATATGGGTTCCTGCATATTATGCCAAATATCAGCCCATATAGGATTCTTTATAGGAACACGTACAGGATCCTATGCACTTTACTACATCTTATCCCACATAGGTTCCTATACAGGATCCTATGTAGGGTACAATGTAGCGCCTCGCATAGATATTTCCCATATGGGCAGTCCTATACAGGATCCCGTATAGGATCCTACATATTATCCAACATATCCGCTTATATAGGATTCAATGTAGGATCCTGTAAAGGATCCTATGCTCTATCCTACATTTCATCCCACATAGGTTCCTATATAGGATACTATGTACCGCCTCGCATAGATAGTTCCCATATAAAGAGTCCTATATGTGACGCGTCGCGAAGAAAAGAACCTAAGAAGCCAAACGGCAATTTTACAGGAGAGTGAAAAGAAGCGGCGTGCGCGCAATTGGATTCTGTACAAACCGCTGATGCTCAAGTCTTAAATACGTGAAAAATATTCAATGAAAATGTTTTCTGACTTTATATACTGAAAAAGCAACATATAATTAACCTAATTTTATCAAAATCCGAAAATCGATTTTTTCCTTCTTAGGTGCTTTTCTTCGCGTCGCGTCACATATATAATCCTATATGTGAACCTACGTATTATCCTATGTAGAATTCTATGTCGGCTTCCATATAGGATCTTATATAAAATCCTACATATAATTACACATATCCAACCATATAGGATTCTATATGAGATCCAGTACAGGATCCTTTGGACTATCTTACATTGCATCTCACATAGGTTCCTATAAGGGATCCTATGTAGGATACAATGTACTGCCTTCCATAGATATTTCCCATATGGGCAGTACTATTCAGGATCCTATATGGGATCCTACGTGTTATCCCACGTAGGATTCTGTTTCGGCTGCCATATAGGATCTTATATAGGATCCTACATATTATTCCACATATCTGCCCATATAGGATTCCATATGGGACCCAGTATAGAATCCTATGCACTATCCTACATCTCATCCCATATAGGTTTCTATATAGGATCCTATGTACGATACCATGAACCACCCAGCCTAGATATTTTCCATATGGGCAGTCCTATACAGGATCCCATATAGGATCCTACATATTATCCAACCAATCCGCCCATATAGGATTCTACTAAGGATCCCGTACAGGATCCAACGCAATATCCTACATCTCATCCCACACAACTTCCTATATAAGATTCTATATAGGATTCTATTTAGGATACTATGTGCATAATTTGGAAATATTCGATATTTTGAATTTTTCGAAAAATTGTCTATCTCCCGTTGTTATTAATCGTTTTTAAATCTGTAAATTTATAAATTTTGACCTTACTTATGTCAGGACCTAATACTCCGTTAAATTTGGTTTCAAATGGTTTAGCTGTTTCAATGTGATGCGTTAACAAAGGGTCTGTGACATGCATAGATACATACTTTCATACATACATACATACATACATACATACATACATATAGACATGAAACTTTTTATGGGTATATTTTAATTCCTTGATGCTGAAAACGAAAAATTATGCATGAAATTTAAAGTTCTAAGCAATGTACAGACAAAACTCTGATTTTATTAATATAGATAGATAGATAGATTAAAAAATGCAAATTCCTTTACTGAGTTTGCATTTGATCACTTCTCAGAAAAATAATTTAATTTATTAGCATAAAAAAACAATCCGAAGTAGCTTACAAATGATATAATACTTGACATTGCAATGAATCAAAACATAAAAAAGCAAACTGGTTAGAAGTAATTAACCATTTAAAAAGTTATTTTTGATTATTTAATTCTTAAAAAATTTGTTCATAATAGTAAGCTCTAAACTTAATTTTACATTCGGGATATTTTTTTCTATCACAATTTGTATTTTTATGCATTAATTTAAAATAATAGTATATTATGCATCAAGGGAGGGAAGGCCGTGTTTTTTTGTCAAGCACAAATGTTCGGAGAACATTGTGCGAGACAAAAAATCGGCCTCCCGAGGTGCATATGCTATTTTCTATCACAGATGTACGAAAATCTCGTGTTTCGTACGCGTTAGCGGGTCAGCACTCGCAGTTTTCAGGTTAGTGACGTTAGAGATAAAAAAAACTTCCGAACAGTGAAAAATGTTCGCCTGAATTGCGCCTGCGCGATGAGAGTTTTTTTCACTGTTCGGAAGTTTTTTTACCTCTAACGTTCACTGACCTAAAAACTGTGAGTTCTGCCCCGCTTAAGGCGAACGAAAACACGAGGTTTTCGTGCATGTGTGGTAGAAATAATATTTGTTCATTCATTGGGGAGTTCCAAATTCTTTCACTGGTGAATGTATTTTTTTTACTGATGACATTGGTATGTTTCACTTACTAATTCAAAATTTTAATTAAGCTTCACATTTATATAATTTAAATTTAACCCTTATATTTTGCATTTAAGAATGTTTGATGGAAAATGACTTTAGTGATCATATGACCCATAGGAAAGTTTCTTAGCCATTTTTCTCTTAAACTACTGAATATTTTTAAATGAAACTTTGTAGAATTACTTATAAAATATCATCTAGAAGGGCTCTCTGCCCCTAGTTTGTTTTTAATTTGACTTAAAAAATAAATTTTGTAAAATTTCTCAAAATTAGAAAAATTCAAAAAATTTATTTTGGGGCAAAATCAAAATAAATTAAGGCTAGTTAGACCTTTCAAATGATATTTTAGATAATTTTACAAAGTTTCGTGTAAAAATATTTAGTAGTTACAGAGAAAACCCGCTGAGAAATGTTGCCTTTGGATCACGTGACCATTATGACGTCATTCACAATATTATAACAATATAAATTTATGAATTTTTTTTTTGCTAAACAAAAAGGAAGGGGTGGGTCACATAGTTTTTCGTTTCGCTCCTCCAGCTCAGCGACTGTTGTGCCCCACTGAATGAATCAAATCTTTATATTGAGTTGTTTAAGTTTGCTACTTAATATAAATATTCTCTGATACCTAGACTACAGAGAATACTAAATGAAATTACCTAATTCTTTATCAGAAATTAGAAAAAATTCGTAAATTTGTGAAAATCAAGCTAAAAATTTTCAATGTTCTCAAAATTCTGTTCAGATCTCCGAAGGTTTAAAAGTGTATCTAAAAGTATTAATAATACTTGCTGATTTAGTTGTGATGGTGTATATGTGATGCTCTAACTTTTTATTGCCTATTTTAAGAAAAAAGTGTAAAAACTAAAAAACCAGAATTTGGTGGGTTATTTTGTGCATTCTTTAAAATCAATTATTTTTTAAATTTTTGTTTTGTAGTTAATAAAAAAGACTCTACAGTTTTGTTTTAAAACATTTTTGTCTTTTTTTTGTTGTAAATGACTAGAAATAAGCATAAAATTTCAATTTTACACGTGGTGCCATAAAAACATTAAAAAAGTAACATTAATAATTACGTATGTCTTTGAAGTTAATTTTGAAACTTTTTCTCTTAAAATAACTCAATAAGTGTTATTAAAGTTATATTAAGTAAAATTTGCTTAAAGAAATAATGTTTTTTGTAACTATACATCTTAATGAAATTTCAGTGGTTTAGTTTCAAATTAGTTAAACAATCTCTAAAAAAAAGTTTTGTACACAACTTTATAAATAAACAAACTTTGATGCACAAAATAGCCCCATCAATGGGTCTATTTTGTGCACGGCTTGAAGTTTCTATAACTTTCTTTTTTATTTCTTTTCGAATTAAAATAATCACAATTTCGGTTGTATTTTTTTAAAACCTTACATACATTTATACTAGTATTAAAATGTATAAATCCTATTAAAATTTTAGACTATAATTAAAAGCCAGAGACGAGAGTCATGATGAAAGATCGATATTTCTATATAATAAGAGAAAATTATTATTTTAATTATCACCTTGTCTCTGATCAAAATAACACTATACGACTTGTATGTCCTTACTAAAACCATCAGAAATCTTTTAAAATCGAGTAAAAACTATTCGAGTACCTAAAATTGTACAAGAACTTAAAAATATGCTAGAACCCGAAAATATGTGAAAACTCGAAAATTTCGAGAACCCGAAACTGTTCTACAACTTGAAATTATTCAAAACTCGAAAATTTCAAGAACTCGAAGTTGTTCGAGAACTCGGAAATTTTGAAAACTCGAAACTTTATGGGTTTTCTCGAAATCTCGAAAACTCGAATCCGACTCGACTCGACCCGAAAAAAACCAACCCGAATCGACTTGAAATTTCGGGCTTTTTGCACAGCCTTAGTTTTGCCTAAAGATGCTTAACCAAATTCAATATTTATTTTTGATGATATTGCTTGTGAGAAATAGAACAATGTAAGATCCTTCTTTTGTATGGGTAGGCATGTTAGCGTTGATAGTTTTTATCTGTGTCAAACATATGCTCATATTCCTAAACATTCAGTTAAAGATAATGTTATATTAACTTACTTGTGTTTTTAAACAGGATGATAGAAACCTTAATCATGTTTATAATGATCATGTGAACACTGATATGACGTACAATAAATTTCGAGATTTATGTTCTACATGTTGGAATTCTGATTGATATAGATTTTTAGTTACACGGAAAAAATTAGTTCTAGAATTATTATAGAATTTGTTCAAGAACTGTGGATACGGGAATAATTCGGCAATTGGTTGAAAACAATTTAATAATAATTTTAGAATTTTGTAGGTATTTCTACGATGACATTGAAGGTTTTCTTATTAGCGGCGCGGTCGGAAGATCTCTACCGCTTCGTTCTAAAAGTTCTAGAATTGTTATAGAAGACGAAGCACGCGGACCAAGCACTACATAGCGCTTAGTTCACTCAAATATGTTTTCACGCTTTAGTAATTCAACCGCTTACTTAGCTCAGTTGGACAAAGCGGAGATTTTGTAGTCCGAAGGAACTGAGTTCGAGTACTCGCGGAGGAAAACTTTTTTATCGAATTTTAAAAATTTTCTCTTCTATAACGAGTTTCAGAATTCTTAATACGAGTTTCGAAAGTCTTCTTAAAGTAAATTCTAATTATTCTAGAAAAACTCTTCAGAATATTTCAAAGAATTAATAATAAAAACCTTGGAATTATTTCAGTATCCACAGTTCTTGAACAAATTCTAGAATAATTCGGGTACTATTTTTTTCCGTGTAGGTATTGACAAAGATAGAAACTTGAATGAAGAAAGATATAGAAAAGGATTTGACTGCTCCATTCTTTTCTAAATAATATATGTTTCTAGAGAAATGCATTAGTACAATTTAAGACTTTAATATATAAACATGTATCGAAAAGAGTTAGAAACATTTCATCATTTTCGACGAAAACATCACATATTTAAAAGCGGTAGATTACAAAAATTGGTTGCTGTAACTCATACACCTATCAAAGTTAAAAATGTTAAGAAAAAATCGGGCAAGTACGAGTTACGCTCGTACCAAGTCGAAGGGTTCCGTACCGCCCTAATTTTGTTCAATTATATGAGTCAGAGATTAAAAATTTCCCACCAGGAAACAATTTTTAATAGTATATTAAGCAACAAGGGGTTAAAGGCAGCCATTTGTTTACGCCATTTGTTTACTTCGCCCTCGACTATCACTCGTACACAAACATCATTGTAAACAAATTGGACTGACTTTAAACCCGTGTTGCTTACGATACTTTTTATTCCAAAGGCACAAACTTGATGCTTTTAAATGTTTGTAGGTTAGGGTCTAAATGCATTCACTTGTTTGACCGTATAAAAATGGCGGCCATATTTGCCCTGTGGTGGAAAAAATGCATGCATCAGCTGTTCATTTTTCCCTAGGGAAAAAATGGAAGCCATTTTTACCCGGTCGAACAAATGAATGCGTTTAGACCCTGCCTACAGGCATCTAAAAGCGCCATGTTTGTGCCTGTGGGATAAAAAAATATTTTTTATTATACACTAAATAAAATTTTATTATTACAAATTTTTAGCCCTATAAGCCAAAACTTTTGCAGCTGAAGTGTCAGGGCCGTTTTTTAAATATGTTTTCAAAAAATAAGGAATTAACCAATTATTATTCAAACTTTTTTTTAAAATAACACGAATTTTGGATAGTAAATTCTATGAAGATGAACATAAACAAACTTCTATATATTTTTCCCGTTATCTACACGTAAATCTACATACATGTACTAAATTGCAGCATCCTAAGTCAAATAGTTTGGAACAGTAGGGGGGGACATGGTAATTTTTTCGTTTTTTTTTTTTAAATCGTACTTTTTGGCTAGTAAACACTATGAAGACCGCCTTTACGAAAGTTTTCTATAATTTTCCTGTAATCTACACGTAAATCTGCATACGTGTACCAAATTGCAGCATCCTAAGTCAAATAGATTGGAAGATTAGGGGGGGGCATTGTCATTTTTTTGCATTTTAGGGCAAAAAAGTGGTTTTTGCTGGATTTCGGCATGTTCATGAGCTCGAATCGCGTTTTCCATACCATTTTCGTAAATCCAAGGTGAAATTACATATGTGTACCAAAATGGAAGTCGCTAGCTCATATAGTTTAGAAGTTAGAGGGGGTGCGAAAACGGACCAAAAAGAAGAAAAACAAGAAGACATTGACTCATCTTTTAAGACTGCTATTAGTGAAACTGTACCATTTGATTTATCCAAAAAGATGTGGATTTCTATGATGCTTTTAGTGAAAAATCTAATTTGCATAATATTACAAATGAAAATTTGTTTAATGAATTGAAGTATCAAGAGTATAATGATATTTCTTTTGAACAAGATAATAGTCCTAGTATTGATGTAACGGATGAAGAATCTTATAAATTAACAAATAAATTTATACAAATGTTGAATAAAAACAGAAAGCAGTATTTAGATATGGTATACGGAGTACGCAAACTCCCTAATAGTACATTTATAATTGGTGATACAAAAATTGATTTGAAGGTCCATTCATTAATCTATTTGGAAAGAAAAAATATTCAAAAACATGTGGATTACTAGAACTTCTATTCAGACAACAACCAGATCAAGCTTTCATAAGTTCGAATGACTTAGCAAACTATAAGGAAGTTGTTTCTACTACTAATACACATAAAAAGAGTTACAGTCCAAGCAAACCAATACGCATTAACAAGAGTTCTAAAAATACAAATGTTATTGCAAAGCTTATCACAAAAACAGGAAATTCTTTACAGAAAAAGAGTCGTTTACAACAATCTATGATTGTGAAAAGAGAAACTTCTCCGGACTATATTTATTGGGATGATCCAAATGATCATATAAATATAAATAAATAAACATAAATAGTACACTAGAAAAATTGAGATCAGTATCTTTTTTGATCATTGATGCATTCAGATGTTTGAAAAAAATCATTGAAAATGAATGATAAAAAATTAGTTTAAATGATACCTTCTTCTAAAGTTAATAACAGTTTTAAATATATACTCATAGTTATAGACATATTCTCAAAGTATGCCTGGGTTATTCCAGGCAAAAGTAAATGTGGAAAAGATGTTTCTGCAGCTATGAAATCTATACTTTTAAATGAACGTGTTCCAATAAAATTGCATACTTAAAGAGGTAAAGAATTTTATAATTCACAATTCGAGAGTTTAATGAAATCTTATAAAATCATATTATATTCAACCTATAGTAATTTAAAAGCTTCAATTGTTAAAAGATTCAACCGCACACTAAAGAATATGATGTGGCCACAATTCGACTTGCAAGGAAATTATGAATGGATAAATATTTTACCATCACTCGTTTCACAGTATAATAACAAAAAATATCGTACTATTAGCATGAAACCAAAAGATGTCAGAAAAGATGATAAAAGTATGCTGATAAAACGTATATCTAAACAAAGGAAAATTTCGGTTAAGAAACTAAAATTCAAAGTTGGTGATCGAGTTCGTGTAAGCAAGTACAAGAATGTTTTCAGTAAAGGATATACACTCAACTGGACGACGGAAATATTTATCATCACTGCAGTTAAATCAACAAACCCAGTAACGTATAAACTAAAGGATTATCAGGATTAACCCATCGAAGGTGGCTTCTATGAAGAAGGTATTTTCAAAGTGAAATTTTTCAGATGTTTATCTCGTAGAAAAAGTTCTCAAACAACGTCATGATAAAGTCTACGTAAAATAGCTTGGTTTTGACAATTCACATAATACTTGGATACAAAAATCAGAAATGTTAAGTTAAATCTGAAAAATTTAAAGTTAACTTTTGGAAAAGTTAAATGAAATTAACATGTAACTTCCATAAGAGTTAAAGGTAACTTTCGAAAAAGTTAAAGTTAACTTCTGGGAAAGTTAAAGTTAACTTTTAGAAAAGTTGAAGTTAATTTTTGGAAAAGATAAAGTCAACTTTTGGAATTCATTAATCCCACTTTTTTCTTGTTGACTTGAGGAATATTATATACATTATTTTTCGCATAATCTGATGTTTTAAACTTATGAATACCATCATTCATATCACTGTAAATATCTCTACACTTTAATTCATAAATGAAACTATCAGTGTCAGTGTACAACAACTTACAATTTTTACCATATTTTTGTAACATATATTCATAATGAAAATCATACATAAGTGTCTTGGATAAATCTAGTATTGCAAATCCAATGTATACAGGTTTGTTTATTATTATTTCTGTTTTTCAAAGCTCAATTGGCACTAAATTTTTATTAAAAATTGATCTACTATGAAAATTAGGCTCAGATACGAGAGATTCAGCGCCATATCTACCACCCCATTTAGTAACAAGTTTCACATCAACATGATTTCGCACATTCTTCATAGTTTTACCGTAAATCGCATTATTCATTAATTTAAACAGGTTCTTTTTAAATTCATTTTTAGCGTCTCTCCTCATGGAAGTATTAAAGTCGATGTAAGATTTGAGCCATGTTTTTTTATTGAATTTAAGTACTCTATGAATTTTCACTAGCGTTAGACCATTTGAAAGAGCTTGTTTTAACGCCCGATAATGAATAATATACTTGCGTTTATGTGAAAGAGTGATTAGAAGCTTAATTTTCTTTGACGCTGTTGTTGGTGGGTTTAAGTGTTCTGAACAAAAAGGAAAATCACTATGAC
>JAZKLR010000999.1:0-44468 GCA_037103525.1 Ganaspis brasiliensis
AAAGTCGAAAGTCCAAAGTCCAAAGTCAAAATTCCAAGGTCTAAAGTCCAAAGTCCAAAGTCCAAAGTCTAAAGTCAAAGTCCAAAGCCCAAAGTCTAAAGTCCAAAGTCTAAAGTCCAAAGTCCAAAGTCCAAAGTCCAAAGTCCAAAGTTTAAAGTCAAAGTCCAAAGCGCAAAGTCCAAAGTCCAAAGTCAAAAGTCCAAAGTCCAAAGTCCAAAGTCCAAATTCCAAGGTCTAAAGTCCAAAGTCCAAAGTCTAAAGTCCAAAGTCCAAAGTCCAAAGTCCAAAGTCCAAAGTCCAAAGTCTAAAGTCCAAAGTCCAAAGTCTAAAGTCAAAGTCCAAAGCCCAAAGTCCAAAGTCCAAAGTCTAAAGTCCAAAGCCCAAAGTCCAAAGTCCAAAGTCCAAAGTACAAAGTCCAAAGTCTAAAGTCCAAACTTTAAAGTCCAAAGTCCAAAGTCCAAAGTCCAAAGTCCAAAGTCCAAAGTAAAAAGTCCAATGTCTAAAGTCCAAAGACCAAAGTCTAAAGTCCAAAGTCTAAAGTCCAAAGTCCAAAGTCCAAAGTCCAAATTCCAAGGTCTAAAGTCCAAAGTCCAAAGTCTAAAGTCCAAAGTCCAAAGTCCAAAGTCCAAAGTCCAAAGTCCAAAGTCAAAGTCCAAAGTTCAAAGTCTAAAGTCTAAAGTCAAAGTCCAAAGCCCAAAGTCCAAAGTCCAAAATCTAAAGTCCAAAATCCAAAGTCCAAAGTCCAAAGTCCAAAGTACAAAGTCCAAAGTCTAAAGTCCAAAGTCCAAAGTCCAAAGTCCAAAGTCTAAAGTCCAAAGTCCAAAGTCTAAAGTCAAAGTCCAAAGCGCAAAGTCCAAAGTCCAAAGTCTAAAGTCCAAAGTCCAAAGTCTAAAGTCAAAGTCCAAAGCGCAAAGTCCAAAGTCCAAAGTCTAAAGTCCAAAGTCCAAAGTCCAAAGTCCAAAGTCCAAAGTACAAAGTCCAATGTCTAAAGTCCAAAGACCAAAGTCTAAAGTCCAAAGTCCAAAGTCGAAAGTCCAAAGTCCAAAGTCTAAAGTCCAAAGTCCAAAGTCCAAAGTCCAAAGTCCAAAGTCTAAAGTCCAAAGTCCAAAGTCTAAAGTCTAGAGTCCAAAGCCCAAAGTCTAAAGTCCAAAGTCTAAAGTCCAAAGTCCAAAGTCCAAAGTCCAAAGTCCAAAGTCTAAAGTCCAAAGTCCAAAGTCCAAAGTCTAAAGTCCAAAGTCCAACGTCCAAAGTCCAAAGTCCAAAGTTCAAAGTCCAAAGTCCAAAGTCCAAAGTTCAAAGTCCAAAGTCCAAAGTCTAAAGTCCAAAGTCCAAAGTCTAAAGTCCAAAGTCCAAAGTCCAAAGTTTAAAGTCCAAAGTCCAAAGTCCAAAGTCCAGAGTCCAAAGTCCAAAGTCCAAAGTCCAAAGTCTAAAGTCCAAAGTCCAAAGTCCAAAGTCCAAAGTCCAAATTCCAAGGTCCAAAGTCTAAAGTCCAAAGCCCAAAGTCTAAAGTCCAAAGTCTAAAGTCCAAAGTCCAAAGTCCAAAGTCCAAAGTCCAAAGTCTAAAGTCAAAGTCCAAAGCCCAAAGTCCAAAGTCAAAGTCCAAAATCCAAAGCCTAAAGTCCAAAGTCCAAAGTCTAAAGTCCAAAGTCCAAAGTCTAAAGTCAAAGTCCAAAGCCCAAAGTCCAAAGTCCAAAGTCTAAAGTCCAAAGTCCAAAGTCCAAAGTCCAAAGTCCAAAGTACAAAGTCCAAAGTCTAAAGTCCAAAGTCCAAAGCCCAAAGTCCAAAGTCTAAAGTCAAAGTCCAAGGTCTAAAGTACAAAGTCCAAAGTCTAAAGTCCAAAGTCCAAAGTCCAAAGACCAAAGTCTAAAGTCCAAAGTCCAAAGTCGAAAGTCCAAAGTCCAAAGTCCAAATTCCAAGGTCCAAAGTCCAAAGTCAAAAGTCCAAAGTCCAAAGTCCAAAGTCCAAATTCCAAGGTCTAAAGTCCAAAGTCCAAAGTCTAAAGTCCAAAGTCCAAAGTCCAAAGTCCAAAGTCCAAAGTCCAAAGTCAAAGTCCAAAGTGCAAAGTCTAAAGTCCAAAGTCCAAAGTCCAAAGTCCAAAGTCTAAAGTCAAAGTCCAAAGCCCAAAGTCCAAAGCCCAAAGTCTAAAGTCCAAAGTCTAAAGTCCAAAGTCCAAAGTCCAAAGTCCAAAGTCCAAAGTCCAAATTCCAAGGTCTAAAGTCCAAAGTCCAAAGTCCAAAGTCTAAAGTCAAAGTCCAAAGCCCAAAGTCTAAAGTCCAAAGTCCAAAGTAAAAAGTCCAATGTCTAAAGTCCAAAGCCCAAAGTCCAAAGTCCAAAATCTAAAGTCCAAAATCCAAAGTCCAAAGTCCAAAGTCCAAAGTACAAAGTCCAAAGTCTAAAGTCCAAAGTCCAAAGTCCAAAGTCCAAAGTCTAAAGTCCAAAGTCCAAAGTCTAAAGTCAAAGTCCAAAGCCCAAAGTCCAAAGTCCAAAGTCTAAAGTCCAAAGTCCAAAGTCCAAAGTCTAAAGTCCAAAGTCCAAAGCCCAAAGTCCAAAGTCTAAAGTCAAAGTCCAAAGCCCAAAGTCCAAAGTCCAAAGTCTAAAGTCCAAAGTCCAAAGTCCAAAGTCCAAATTCCAAGGTCTAAAGTCCAAAGTCCAAAGTCTAAAATCCAAAGTCCAAAGTCCAAAGACCAAAGTCTAAAGTCCAAAGTCCAAAGTCGAAAGTCCAAAGTCCAAAGTCCAAAGTAAAAAGTCCAATGTCTAAAGTCCAAAGCCCAAAGTCCAAAGTCCAAAATCTAAAGTCCAAAATCCAAAGTCCAAAGTCCAAAGTCCAAAGTACAAAGTCCAAAGTCTAAAGTCCAAAGTCCAAAGTCCAAAGTCCAAAGTCTAAAGTCAAAGTCCAAAGCCCAAAGTCCAAAGTCCAAAGTCTAAAGTCCAAAGTCCAAAGTCCAAAGTCCAAAGTCTAAAGTCAAAGTCCAAAGCCCAAAGTCTAAAGTCCAAAGTCCAAAGTAAAAAGTCCAATGTCTAAAGTCCAAAGCCCAAAGTCCAAAGTCCAAAATCTAAAGTCCAAAATCCAAAGTCCAAAGTCCAAAGTCCAAAGTACAAAGTCCAAAGTCTAAAGTCCAAAGTCCAAAGTCCAAAGTCCAAAGTCTAAAGTCCAAAGTCCAAAGTCTAAAGTCAAAGTCCAAAGCCCAAAGTCCAAAGTCCAAAGTCTAAAGTCCAAAGTCCAAAGTCCAAAGTCTAAAGTCCAAAGTCCAAAGCCCAAAGTCCAAAGTCTAAAGTCAAAGTCCAAAGCCCAAAGTCCAAAGTCCAAAGTCTAAAGTCCAAAGTCCAAAGTCCAAAGTCCAAATTCCAAGGTCTAAAGTCCAAAGTCCAAAGTCTAAAATCCAAAGTCCAAAGTCCAAAGACCAAAGTCTAAAGTCCAAAGTCCAAAGTCAAAGTCCAAAGTTCAAAGTCTAAAGTCCAAAGTCAAAGTCCAAAATCCAAAGCCTAAAGTCCAAAGTCCAAAGTCTAAAGTCCAAAGTCCAAAGTCTAAAGTCAAAGTCCAAAGCCCAAAGTCCAAAGTCTAAAGTCTAAAGTCCAAAGTCCAAAGTCCAAAGTCCAAAGTCCAAAGTACAAAGTCCAAAGTCCAAAGTCGAAAGTCCAAAGTCCAAAGTCCAAAGTAAAAAGTCCAATGTCTAAAGTCCAAAGCCCAAAGTCCAAAGTCCAAAATCTAAAGTCCAAAATCCAAAGTCCAAAGTCCAAAGTCCAAAGTACAAAGTCCAAAGTCTAAAGTCCAAAGTCCAAAGTCCAAAGTCCAAAGTCTAAAGTCAAAGTCCAAAGCCCAAAGTCCAAAGTCTAAAGTCTAAAGTCCAAAGTCCAAAGTCCAAAGTCAAAGTCCAAAGTTCAAAGTCTAAAGTCCAAAGTCAAAGTCCAAAATCCAAAGCCTAAAGTCCAAAGTCCAAAATCTAAAGTCCAAAATCCAAAGTCCAAAGTCCAAAGTACAAAGTCCAAAGTCTAAAGTCCAAAGTCCAAAGTCCAAAGTCCAAAGTCTAAAGTCCAAAGTCCAAAGTCTAAAGTCAAAGTCCAAAGCCCAAAGTCCAAAGTCCAAAGTCTAAAGTCCAAAGCCCAAAGTCCAAAGTCCAAAGTCCAAAGTACAAAGTCCAAAGTCTAAAGTCCAAACTTTAAAGTCCAAAGTCCAAAGTCCAAAGTAAAAAGTCCAATGTCTAAAGTCCAAAGACCAAAGTCTAAAGTCCAAAGTCTAAAGTCCAAAGTCCAAAGTCCAAAGTCCAAATTCCAAGGTCTAAAGTCCAAAGTCCAAAGTCTAAAGTCCAAAGTCCAAAGTCCAAAGTCCAAAGTCCAAAGTCCAAAGTCAAAGTCCAAAGTTCAAAGTCTAAAGTCTAAAGTCAAAGTCCAAAGCCCAAAGTCCAAAGTCCAAAATCTAAAGTCCAAAATCCAAAGTCCAAAGTCCAAAGTCCAAAGTACAAAGTCCAAAGTCTAAAGTCCAAAGTCCAAAGTCCAAAGTCTAAAGTCCAAAGTCCAAAGTCTAAAGTCAAAGTCCAAAGCCCAAAGTCCAAAGTCCAAAGTCTAAAGTCCAAAGTCCAAAGTCCAAAGTCCAAAGTCCAAAGTACAAAGTCCAAAGTCTAAAGTCCAAACTTTAAAGTCCAAAGTCCAAAGTCCAAAGTCCAAAGTCCAAAGTAAAAAGTCCAATGTCTAAAGTCCAAAGACCAAAGTCTAAAGTCCAAAGTCCAAAGTCGAAAGTCCAAAGTCCAAAGTCTAAAGTCCAAAGTCCAAAGTCCAAAGTCCAAAGTCCAAAGTCTAAAGTCCAAAGTCCAAAGTCTAAAGTCTAGAGTCCAAAGCCCAAAGTCTAAAGTCCAAAGTCTAAAGTCCAAAGTCCAAAGTCCAAAGTCCAAAGTCCAAAGTCTAAAGTCCAAAGTCCAAAGTCCAAAGTCTAAAGTCCAAAGTCCAACGTCCAAAGTCCAAAGTCCAAAGTTCAAAGTCCAAAGTCCAAAGTCCAAAGTTCAAAGTCCAAAGTCCAAAGTCTAAAGTCCAAAGTCCAAAGTCTAAAGTCCAAAGTCCAAAGTCCAAAGTTTAAAGTCCAAAGTCCAAAGTCCAAAGTCCAAAGTCCAGAGTCCAAAGTCCAAAGTCCAAAGTCCAAAGTCTAAAGTCCAAAGTCCAAAGTCCAAAGTCCAAAGTCCAAATTCCAAGGTCCAAAGTCTAAAGTCCAAAGTCCAAAGTCCAAAGTCTAAAGTCCAATGTCCAACGTCCAAAGTCCAAAGTCCAAAGTTCAAAGTCCAAAGTCCAAAGTCCAAAGTTCAAAGTCCAAAGTCCAAAGTCTAAAGTCCAAAGTCCAAAGTCTAAAGTCCAAAGTCCAAAGTCCAAAGTTTAAAGTCCAAAGTCCAAAGTCCAAAGTCCAAAGTCCAGAGTCCAAAGGCCAAAGTCCAAAGTCCAAAGTCTAAAGTCCAAAGTCCAAAGTCCAAAGTCCAAATTCCAAGGTCCAAAGTCTAAAGTCCAAAGCCCAAAGTCTAAAGTCCAAAGTCCAAAGTCCAAAGTCCAAAGTCCAAAGTACAAAGTCCAAAGTCTAAAGTCCAAACTTTAAAGTCCAAAGTCCAAAGTCTAAAGTCCAAAGTCCAAAGTCCAAAGTCTAAAATTTAAAGTCCAAAGTCCAAAGTCAAAGTCCAAAGTTCAAAGTCTGAAGTCCAAAGTCAAAGTCCAAAATCCAAAGCCTAAAGTCCAAAGTCCAAAGTCTAAAGTCCAAAGTCCAAAGTCTAAAGTCAAAGTCCAAAGCCCAAAGTCCAAAGTCTAAAGTCTAAAGTCCAAAGTCTAAAGTCCAAAGTCCAAAGTCTAAAGTCAAAGTCCAAAGTCCAAAATCCAAAGCCTAAAGTCCAAAGTCCAAAGTCTAAAGTCCAAAGTCCAAAGTCTAAAGTCAAAGTCCAAAGCCCAAAGTCCAAAGTCTAAAGTCTAAAGTCCAAAGTCCAAAGTCCAAAGTCCAAAGTCCAAAGTACAAAGTCCAAAGTCTAAAGTCCAAAGTCCAAAGCCCAAAGTTCAAAGTCTAAAGTCAAAGTCCAAAGCCCAAAGTCCAAAGTCCAAAGTCTAAAGTCCAAAGTCCAAAGTCCAAAGTACAAAGTCCAAAGTCTAAAGTCCAAAGTCCAAAGTCCAAAGTCTAAAGTCCAAAGTCCAAAGTCTAAAGTCAAAGTCCAAAGCCCAAAGTCCAAAGTCCAAAGTCTAAAGTCCAAAGTCCAAAGTCCAAAGTCCAAAGTCCAAAGTACAAAGTCCAAAGTCTAAAGTCCAAACTTTAAAGTCCAAAGTCCAAAGTCCAAAGTCCAAAGTCCAAAGTAAAAAGTCCAATGTCTAAAGTCCAAAGACCAAAGTCTAAAGTCCAAAGTCCAAAGTCGAAAGTCCAAAGTCCAAAGTCTAAAGTCCAAAGTCCAAAGTCCAAAGTCCAAAGTCCAAAGTCTAAAGTCCAAAGTCCAAAGTCTAAAGTCTAGAGTCCAAAGCCCAAAGTCTAAAGTCCAAAGTCTAAAGTCCAAAGTCCAAAGTCCAAAGTCCAAAGTCCAAAGTCTAAAGTCCAAAGTCCAAAGTCCAAAGTCTAAAGTCCAAAGTCCAACGTCCAAAGTCCAAAGTCCAAAGTTCAAAGTCCAAAGTCCAAAGTCCAAAGTTCAAAGTCCAAAGTCCAAAGTCTAAAGTCCAAAGTCCAAAGTCTAAAGTCCAAAGTCCAAAGTCCAAAGTTTAAAGTCCAAAGTCCAAAGTCCAAAGTCCAAAGTCCAGAGTCCAAAGTCCAAAGTCCAAAGTCCAAAGTCTAAAGTCCAAAGTCCAAAGTCCAAAGTCCAAAGTCCAAATTCCAAGGTCCAAAGTCTAAAGTCCAAAGTCCAAAGTCCAAAGTCTAAAGTCCAATGTCCAACGTCCAAAGTCCAAAGTCCAAAGTTCAAAGTCCAAAGTCCAAAGTCCAAAGTTCAAAGTCCAAAGTCCAAAGTCTAAAGTCCAAAGTCCAAAGTCTAAAGTCCAAAGTCCAAAGTCCAAAGTTTAAAGTCCAAAGTCCAAAGTCCAAAGTCCAAAGTCCAGAGTCCAAAGTCCAAAGTCCAAAGTCCAAAGTCTAAAGTCCAAAGTCCAAAGTCCAAAGTCCAAATTCCAAGGTCCAAAGTCTAAAGTCCAAAGCCCAAAGTCTAAAGTCCAAAGTCCAAAGTCCAAAGTCCAAAGTCCAAAGTACAAAGTCCAAAGTCTAAAGTCCAAACTTTAAAGTCCAAAGTCCAAAGTCTAAAGTCCAAAGTCCAAAGTCCAAAGTCTAAAATTTAAAGTCCAAAGTCCAAAGTCAAAGTCCAAAGTTCAAAGTCTGAAGTCCAAAGTCAAAGTCCAAAATCCAAAGCCTAAAGTCCAAAGTCCAAAGTCTAAAGTCCAAAGTCCAAAGTCTAAAGTCAAAGTCCAAAGCCCAAAGTCCAAAGTCTAAAGTCTAAAGTCCAAAGTCTAAAGTCCAAAGTCCAAAGTCTAAAGTCAAAGTCCAAAGCCCAAAGTCCAAAGTCTAAAGTCTAAAGTCCAAAGTCCAAAGTACAAAGTCCAAAGTCTAAAGTCCAAAGTCCAAAGTCCAAAGTCCAAAGTCTAAAGTCCAAAGTCCAAAGTCTAAAGTCAAAGTCCAAAGCCCAAAGTCCAAAGTCCAAAGTCTAAAGTCCAAAGTCCAAAGTCCAAAGTCTAAAGTCCAAAGTCCAAAGCCCAAAGTCCAAAGTCTAAAGTCAAAGTCCAAAGCCCAAAGTCCAAAGTCCAAAGTCTAAAGTCCAAAGTCCAAAGTCCAAAGTCCAAATTCCAAGGTCTAAAGTCCAAAGTCCAAAGTCTAAAATCCAAAGTCCAAAGTCCAAAGACCAAAGTCTAAAGTCCAAAGTCCAAAGTCGAAAGTCCAAAGTCCAAAGTCTAAAGTCCAAAGTCCAAAGTCCAAAGTCCAAAGTCCAAAGTCTAAAGTCCAATGTCCAAAGTCTAAAGTCTAGAGTCCAAAGCCCAAAGTCTAAAGTCCAAAGTCTAAAGTCCAAAGTCCAAAGTCCAAAGTCCAAAGTCCAAAGTCTAAAGTCCAAAGTCCAAAGTCCAAAGTCCAAAGTCCAAAGTACAAAGTCCAAAGTCTAAAGTCCAAACTTTAAAGTCCAAAGTCCAAAGTCCAAAGTCCAAAGTCCAAAGTCCAAAGTCCAAAGTCTAAAGTCCAAAGTCCAAAGTCTAAAGTCAAAGTCCAAAGCCCAAAGTCCAAAGTTCAAAGTCTAAAGTCCAAAGTCCAAAGTCCAAAGTCTAAAGTCCAAAGTCCAAAGCCCAAAGTCCAAAGTCTAAAGTCAAAGTCCAAAGCCCAAAGTCCAAAGTCCAAAGTCTAAAGTCCAAAGTCCAAAGTCCAAAGTCCAAATTCCAAGGTCTAAAGTCCAAAGTCCAAAGTCTAAAGTCCAAAGTCCAAAGTCCAAAGACCAAAGTCTAAAGTCCAAAGTCCAAAGTCGAAAGTCCAAAGTCCAAAGTCCAAATTCCAAGGTCTAAAGTCCAAAGTCCAAAGTCCAAAGTCTAAAGTCAAAGTCCAAAGCCCAAAGTCTAAAGTCCAAAGTCTAAAGTCCAAAGTCCAAAGTCCAAAGTCCAAAGTCCAAAGTCCAAAGTTTAAAGTCAAAGTCCAAAGCGCAAAGTCCAAAGTCCAAAGTCTAAAGTCCAAAGTCCAAAGTCCAAAGTCCAAATTCCAAGGTCTAAAGTCCAAAGTCCAAAGTCTAAAGTCCAAAGTCCAAAGTCCAAAGTCCAAAGTCCAAAGTCCAAAGTCAAAGTCCAAAGTGCAAAGTCTAAAGTCGAAAGTCGAAAGTCCAAAGTCCAAAGTCTAAAGTCCAAAGTCCAAAGTCCAAAGTTTAAAGTCAAAGTCCAAAGCGCAAAGTCCAAAGTCCAAAGTCTAAAGTCCAAAGTCCAAAGTCCAAAGTCCAAAATCCAAGGTCTAAAGTCTAAAGTCCAAAGTCCAAAGTCCAAAGTCCAAAGTCCAAAGTTTAAAGTCAAAGTTTCAAAGCGCAAAGTCCAAAGTCCAAAGTCTAAAGTCCAAAGTCCAAAGTCCAAAGTCCAAATTCCAAGGTCTAAAGTCCAAAGTCCAAAGTCTAAAGTCCAAAGTCCAAAGTCCAAAGTCCAAAGTCCAAAGTCCAAAGACAAAGTCCAAAGTTCAAAGTCTAAAGTCCAAAGTCAAAGTCCAAAATCCAAAGCCTAAAGTCCAAAGTCCAAAATCTAAAGTCCAAAATCCAAAGTCCAAAGTCCAAAGTACAAAGTCCAAAGTCTAAAGTCTAAAGTCCAAAGTCCAAAGTCCAAAGTCTAAAGTCCAAAGTCCAAAGTATAAAGTCAAAGTCCAAAGCCCAAAGTCCAAAGTCCAAAGTCTAAAGTCCAAAGCCCAAAGTCCAAAGTCCAAAGTCCAAAGTACAAAGTCCAAAGTCTAAAGTCCAAACTTTAAAGTCCAAAGTCCAAAGTCCAAAGTCCAAAGTCCAAAGTCCAAAGTAAAAAGTCCAATGTCTAAAGTCCAAAGACCAAAGTCTAAAGTCCAAAGTCTAAAGTCCAAAGTCCAAAGTCCAAAGTCCAAATTCCAAGGTCTAAAGTCCAAAGTCCAAAGTCTAAAGTCCAAAGTCCAAAGTCCAAAGTCCAAAGTCCAAAGTCCAAAGTCAAAGTCCAAAGTTCAAAGTCTAAAGTCTAAAGACAAAGTCCAAAGCCCAAAGTCCAAAGTCCAAAATCTAAAGTCCAAAATCCAAAGTCCAAAGTCCAAAGTCCAAAGTACAAAGTCCAAAGTCTAAAGTCCAAAGTCCAAAGTCCAAAGTCCAAAGTCTAAAGTCCAAAGTCCAAAGTCTAAAGTCAAAGTCCAAAGCCCAAAGTCCAAAGTCCAAAGTCTAAAGTCCAAAGTCCAAAGTCCAAAGTCCAAAGTAAAAAGTCCAATGTCTAAAGTCCAAAGTCCAAAGTCTAAAGTAAAAAGTCCAAAGTCGAAAGTCCAAAGTCCAAAGTCTAAAGTCCAAAGTCCAAAGTCCAAAGTCCAAAGTCCAAAGTCTAAAGTCCAAAGTCCAAAGTCTAAAGTCCAAAGTCCAAAGCCCAAAGTCCAAAGTCCAAAGTCTAAAGTCCAAAGTCCAAAGCCCAAAGTCCAAAGTCCAAAGTCTAAAGTCCAAAGTCCAAAGTCCAAAGTCCAAAGTCCAAAGTCCAAAGTCCAAAGTCCAAAGTTCAAAGTCCAAAGCCCAAAGTCCAAAGTCCAAAGTCTAAAGTCCAAAGCCCAAAGTCCAAAGTCCAAAGTCCAAAGTCTAAAATTTAAAGTCCAAAGTCCAAAGTCAAAGTCCAAAGTTCAAAGTCTAAAGTCCAAAGTCAAAGTCCAAAATCCAAAGCCTAAAGTCCAAAGTCCAAAGTCTAAAGTCCAAAGTCTAAAGTCCAAAGTCTAAAGTCCAAAGTCCAAAGTCCAAAGTCTAAAGTCCAAAGTCCAAAGCCTAAAGTCCAAAGTCCAAAGTCTAAAGTCCAAAGTCTAAAGTCCAAAGTCCAAAGTCTAAAGTCCAAAGTCCAAAGTCTAAAGTCCAAAGTCCAAAGCCCAAAGTCCAAAGTCCAAAGTCTAAAGTCCAAAGTCCAAAGCCCAAAGTCCAAAGTCCAAAGTCTAAAGTCCAAAGTCCAAAGTCCAAAGTCCAAAGCCCAAAGTTCAAAGTCTAAAGTCAAAGTCCAAAGCCCAAAGTCCAAAGTCCAAGGTCTAAAGTCCAAAGTCCAAAGTCTAAAGTCCAAAGTCCAAAGTCCAAAGTCTAAAATTTAAAGTCCAAAGTCCAAAGTCAAAGTCCAAAGTTCAAAGTCTAAAGTCCAAAGTCAAAGTCCAAAATCCAAAGCCTAAAGTCCAAAGTCCAAAGTCTAAAGTCCAAAGTCTAAAGTCCAAAGTCTAAAGTCCAAAGTCAAAGTCCAAAATCCAAAGCCTAAAGTCCAAAGTCTAAAGTCTAAAGTCCAAAGTCCAAAGTCCAAAGACCAAAGTCTAAAGTCCAAAGTCCAAAGTCGAAAGTCCAAAGTCCAAAGTCAAAATTCCAAGGTCTAAAGTCCAAAGTCCAAAGTCCAAAGTCTAAAGTCAAAGTCCAAAGCCCAAAGTCTAAAGTCCAAAGTCTAAAGTCCAAAGTCCAAAGTCCAAAGTCCAAAGTCCAAAGTTTAAAGTCAAAGTCCAAAGCGCAAAGTCCAAAGTCCAAAGTCAAAAGTCCAAAGTCCAAAGTCCAAAGTCCAAATTCCAAGGTCTAAAGTCCAAAGTCCAAAGTCTAAAGTCCAAAGTCCAAAGTCCAAAGTCCAAAGTCCAAAGTCCAAAGTCTAAAGTCCAAAGTCCAAAGTCTAAAGTCAAAGTCCAAAGCCCAAAGTCCAAAGTCCAAAGTCTAAAGTCCAAAGCCCAAAGTCCAAAGTCCAAAGTCCAAAGTACAAAGTCCAAAGTCTAAAGTCCAAACTTTAAAGTCCAAAGTCCAAAGTCCAAAGTCCAAAGTCCAAAGTCCAAAGTAAAAAGTCCAATGTCTAAAGTCCAAAGACCAAAGTCTAAAGTCCAAAGTCTAAAGTCCAAAGTCCAAAGTCCAAAGTCCAAATTCCAAGGTCTAAAGTCCAAAGTCCAAAGTCTAAAGTCCAAAGTCCAAAGTCCAAAGTCCAAAGTCCAAAGTCCAAAGTCAAAGTCCAAAGTTCAAAGTCTAAAGTCTAAAGTCAAAGTCCAAAGCCCAAAGTCCAAAGTCCAAAATCTAAAGTCCAAAATCCAAAGTCCAAAGTCCAAAGTCCAAAGTACAAAGTCCAAAGTCTAAAGTCCAAAGTCCAAAGTCCAAAGTCCAAAGTCTAAAGTCCAAAGTCCAAAGTCTAAAGTCAAAGTCCAAAGCGCAAAGTCCAAAGTCCAAAGTCTAAAGTCCAAAGTCCAAAGTCCAAAGTCCAAAGTCCAAAGTACAAAGTCCAAAGTCTAAAGTCCAAACTTTAAAGTCCAAAGTCCAAAGTCCAAAGTCCAAAGTCCAAAGTAAAAAGTCCAATGTCTAAAGTCCAAAGACCAAAGTCTAAAGTCCAAAGTCCAAAGTCGAAAGTCCAAAGTCCAAAGTCTAAAGTCCAAAGTCCAAAGTCCAAAGTCCAAAGTCCAAAGTCTAAAGTCCAAAGTCCAAAGTCTAAAGTCTAGAGTCCAAAGCCCAAAGTCTAAAGTCCAAAGTCTAAAGTCCAAAGTCCAAAGTCCAAAGTCCAAAGTCCAAAGTCTAAAGTCCAAAGTCCAAAGTCCAAAGTCTAAAGTCCAAAGTCCAACGTCCAAAGTCCAAAGTCCAAAGTTCAAAGTCCAAAGTCCAAAGTCCAAAGTTCAAAGTCCAAAGTCCAAAGTCTAAAGTCCAAAGTCCAAAGTCTAAAGTCCAAAGTCCAAAGTCCAAAGTTTAAAGTCCAAAGTCCAAAGTCCAAAGTCCAGAGTCCAAAGTCCAAAGTCCAAAGTCCAAAGTCTAAAGTCCAAAGTCCAAAGTCCAAAGTCCAAAGTCCAAATTCCAAGGTCCAAAGTCTAAAGTCCAAAGCCCAAAGTCTAAAGTCCAAAGTCTAAAGTCCAAAGTCCAAAGTCCAAAGTCCAAAGTCCAAAGTCTAAAGTCAAAGTCCAAAGCCCAAAGTCCAAAGTCAAAGTCCAAAATCCAAAGCCTAAAGTCCAAAGTCCAAAGTCTAAAGTCCAAAGTCCAAAGTCTAAAGTCAAAGTCCAAAGCCCAAAGTCCAAAGTCCAAAGTCTAAAGTCCAAAGTCCAAAGTCCAAAGTCCAAAGTCCAAAGTACAAAGTCCAAAGTCTAAAGTCCAAAGTCCAAAGCCCAAAGTCCAAAGTCTAAAGTCAAAGTCCAAGGTCTAAAGTACAAAGTCCAAAGTCTAAAGTCCAAAGTCCAAAGTCCAAAGACCAAAGTCTAAAGTCCAAAGTCCAAAGTCGAAAGTCCAAAGTCCAAAGTCCAAATTCCAAGGTCTAAAGTCCAAAGTCCAAAGTCCAAAGTCTAAAGTCAAAGTCCAAAGCCCAAAGTCTAAAGTCCAAAGTCTAAAGTCCAAAGTCCAAAGTCCAAAGTCCAAAGTCCAAAGTCTAAAGTCCAAAGTCCAAAGCGCAAAGTCCAAAGTCCAAAGTCAAAAGTCCAAAGTCCAAAGTCCAAAGTCCAAATTCCAAGGTCTAAAGTCCAAAGTCCAAAGTCTAAAGTCCAAAGTCCAAAGTCCAAAGTCCAAAGTCCAAAGTCCAAAGTCAAAGTCCAAAGTGCAAAGTCTAAAGTCCAAAGTCCAAAGTCCAAAGTCCAAAGTCTAAAGTCAAAGTCCAAAGCCCAAAGTCCAAAGCCCAAAGTCTAAAGTCCAAAGTCTAAAGTCCAAAGTCCAAAGTCCAAAGTCCAAAGTCCAAAGTCCAAATTCCAAGGTCTAAAGTCCAAAGTCCAAAGTCCAAAGTCTAAAGTCAAAGTCCAAAGCCCAAAGTCTAAAGTCCAAAGTCCAAAGTAAAAAGTCCAATGTCTAAAGTCCAAAGCCCAAAGTCCAAAGTCCAAAATCTAAAGTCCAAAATCCAAAGTCCAAAGTCCAAAGTCCAAAGTACAAAGTCCAAAGTCTAAAGTCCAAAGTCCAAAGTCCAAAGTCCAAAGTCTAAAGTCCAAAGTCCAAAGTCTAAAGTCAAAGTCCAAAGCCCAAAGTCCAAAGTCCAAAGTCTAAAGTCCAAAGTCCAAAGTCCAAAGTCTAAAGTCCAAAGTCCAAAGCCCAAAGTCCAAAGTCTAAAGTCAAAGTCCAAAGCCCAAAGTCCAAAGTCCAAAGTCTAAAGTCCAAAGTCCAAAGTCCAAAGTCCAAATTCCAAGGTCTAAAGTCCAAAGTCCAAAGTCTAAAATCCAAAGTCCAAAGTCCAAAGACCAAAGTCTAAAGTCCAAAGTCCAAAGTCGAAAGTCCAAAGTCCAAAGTCCAAAGTAAAAAGTCCAATGTCTAAAGTCCAAAGCCCAAAGTCCAAAGTCCAAAATCTAAAGTCCAAAATCCAAAGTCCAAAGTCCAAAGTCCAAAGTACAAAGTCCAAAGTCTAAAGTCCAAAGTCCAAAGTCCAAAGTCCAAAGTCTAAAGTCAAAGTCCAAAGCCCAAAGTCCAAAGTCCAAAGTCTAAAGTCCAAAGTCCAAAGTCCAAAGTCCAAAGTCTAAAGTCAAAGTCCAAAGCCCAAAGTCTAAAGTCCAAAGTCCAAAGTAAAAAGTCCAATGTCTAAAGTCCAAAGCCCAAAGTCCAAAGTCCAAAATCTAAAGTCCAAAATCCAAAGTCCAAAGTCCAAAGTCCAAAGTACAAAGTCCAAAGTCTAAAGTCCAAAGTCCAAAGTCCAAAGTCCAAAGTCTAAAGTCCAAAGTCCAAAGTCTAAAGTCAAAGTCCAAAGCCCAAAGTCCAAAGTCCAAAGTCTAAAGTCCAAAGTCCAAAGTCCAAAGTCTAAAGTCCAAAGTCCAAAGCCCAAAGTCCAAAGTCTAAAGTCAAAGTCCAAAGCCCAAAGTCCAAAGTCCAAAGTCTAAAGTCCAAAGTCCAAAGTCCAAAGTCCAAATTCCAAGGTCTAAAGTCCAAAGTCCAAAGTCTAAAATCCAAAGTCCAAAGTCCAAAGACCAAAGTCTAAAGTCCAAAGTCCAAAGTCAAAGTCCAAAGTTCAAAGTCTAAAGTCCAAAGTCAAAGTCCAAAATCCAAAGCCTAAAGTCCAAAGTCCAAAGTCTAAAGTCCAAAGTCCAAAGTCTAAAGTCAAAGTCCAAAGCCCAAAGTCCAAAGTCTAAAGTCTAAAGTCCAAAGTCCAAAGTCCAAAGTCCAAAGTCCAAAGTACAAAGTCCAAAGTCCAAAGTCGAAAGTCCAAAGTCCAAAGTCCAAAGTAAAAAGTCCAATGTCTAAAGTCCAAAGCCCAAAGTCCAAAGTCCAAAATCTAAAGTCCAAAATCCAAAGTCCAAAGTCCAAAGTCCAAAGTACAAAGTCCAAAGTCTAAAGTCCAAAGTCCAAAGTCCAAAGTCCAAAGTCTAAAGTCAAAGTCCAAAGCCCAAAGTCCAAAGTCCAAAGTCTAAAGTCCAAAGTCCAAAGTCCAAAGTCCAAAGTCTAAAGTCAAAGTCCAAAGCCCAAAGTCTAAAGTCTAGAGTCCAAAGCCCAAAGTCTAAAGTCCAAAGTCTAAAGTCCAAAGTCCAAAGTCCAAAGTCCAAAGTCCAAAGTCCAAAGTCTAAAGTCCAAAGTCCAAAGTCCAAAGTCTAAAGTCCAAAGTCCAACGTCCAAAGTCCAAAGTCCAAAGTTCAAAGTCCAAAGTCCAAAGTCCAAAGTTCAAAGTCCAAAGTCCAAAGTCTAAAGTCCAAAGTACAAAGTCCAAAGTCTAAAGTCCAAAGTCCAAAGTCCAAAGTCCAAAGTCTAAAGTCCAAAGTCCAAAGTCTAAAGTCAAAGTCCAAAGCCCAAAGTCCAAAGTCCAAAGTCTAAAGTCCAAAGTCCAAAGTCCAAAGTCTAAAGTCCAAAGTCCAAAGCCCAAAGTCCAAAGTCTTAAGTCAAAGTCCAAAGCCCAAAGTCCAAAGTCCAAAGTCTAAAGTCCAAAGTCCAAAGTCCAAAGTCCAAATTCCAAGGTCTAAAGTCCAAAGTCCAAAGTCTAAAATCCAAAGTCCAAAGTCCAAAGACCAAAGTCTAAAGTCCAAAGTCCAAAGTCAAAGTCCAAAGTTCAAAGTCTAAAGTCCAAAGTCAAAGTCCAAAATCCAAAGCCTAAAGTCCAAAGTCCAAAGTCTAAAGTCCAAAGTCCAAAGTCTAAAGTCAAAGTCCAAAGCCCAAAGTCCAAAGTCTAAAGTCTAAAGTCCAAAGTCCAAAGTCCAAAGTCCAAAGTCCAAAGTACAAAGTCCAAAGTCTAAAGTCCAAAGTCCAAAGCCCAAAGTTCAAAGTCTAAAGTCAAAGTCCAAAGCCCAAAGTCCAAAGTCCAAGGTCTAAAGTCCAAAGTCCAAAGTCTAAAGTCCAAAGTCCAAAGTCCAAAGTCTAAAATTTAAAGTCCAAAGTCCAAAGTCAAAGTCCAAAGTTCAAAGTCTAAAGTCCAAAGTCAAAGTCCAAAATCCAAAGCCTAAAGTCCAAAGTCCAAAGTCCAAAGCCCAAAGTCCAAAGTCCAAAGTCTAAAGTCCAAAGTCCAAAGTCCAAAGTCCAAAGTCTAAAGTCAAAGTCCAAAGCCCAAAGTCTAAAGTCCAAAGTCCAAAGTAAAAAGTCCAATGTCTAAAGTCCAAAGCCCAAAGTCCAAAGTCCAAAATCTAAAGTCCAAAATCCAAAGTCCAAAGTCCAAAGTCCAAAGTACAAAGTCCAAAGTCTAAAGTCCAAAGTCCAAAGTCCAAAGTCCAAAGTCTAAAGTCCAAAGTCCAAAGTCTAAAGTCAAAGTCCAAAGCCCAAAGTCCAAAGTCCAAAGTCTAAAGTCCAAAGTCCAAAGTCCAAAGTCTAAAGTCCAAAGTCCAAAGCCCAAAGTCCAAAGTCTAAAGTCAAAGTCCAAAGCCCAAAGTCCAAAGTCCAAAGTCTAAAGTCCAAAGTCCAAAGTCCAAAGTCCAAATTCCAAGGTCTAAAGTCCAAAGTCCAAAGTCTAAAATCCAAAGTCCAAAGTCCAAAGACCAAAGTCTAAAGTCCAAAGTCCAAAGTCAAAGTCCAAAGTTCAAAGTCTAAAGTCCAAAGTCAAAGTCCAAAATCCAAAGCCTAAAGTCCAAAGTCCAAAGTCTAAAGTCCAAAGTCCAAAGTCTAAAGTCAAAGTCCAAAGCCCAAAGTCCAAAGTCTAAAGTCTAAAGTCCAAAGTCCAAAGTCCAAAGTCCAAAGTCCAAAGTACAAAGTCCAAAGTCCAAAGTCGAAAGTCCAAAGTCCAAAGTCCAAAGTAAAAAGTCCAATGTCTAAAGTCCAAAGCCCAAAGTCCAAAGTCCAAAATCTAAAGTCCAAAATCCAAAGTCCAAAGTCCAAAGTCCAAAGTACAAAGTCCAAAGTCTAAAGTCCAAAGTCCAAAGTCCAAAGTCCAAAGTCTAAAGTCAAAGTCCAAAGCCCAAAGTCCAAAGTCCAAAGTCTAAAGTCCAAAGTCCAAAGTCCAAAGTCCAAAGTCTAAAGTCAAAGTCCAAAGCCCAAAGTCTAAAGTCTAGAGTCCAAAGCCCAAAGTCTAAAGTCCAAAGTCTAAAGTCCAAAGTCCAAAGTCCAAAGTCCAAAGTCCAAAGTCCAAAGTCTAAAGTCCAAAGTCCAAAGTCCAAAGTCTAAAGTCCAAAGTCCAACGTCCAAAGTCCAAAGTCCAAAGTTCAAAGTCCAAAGTCCAAAGTCCAAAGTTCAAAGTCCAAAGTCCAAAGTCTAAAGTCCAAAGTACAAAGTCCAAAGTCTAAAGTCCAAAGTCCAAAGTCCAAAGTCCAAAGTCTAAAGTCCAAAGTCCAAAGTCTAAAGTCAAAGTCCAAAGCCCAAAGTCCAAAGTCCAAAGTCTAAAGTCCAAAGTCCAAAGTCCAAAGTCTAAAGTCCAAAGTCCAAAGCCCAAAGTCCAAAGTCTTAAGTCAAAGTCCAAAGCCCAAAGTCCAAAGTCCAAAGTCTAAAGTCCAAAGTCCAAAGTCCAAAGTCCAAATTCCAAGGTCTAAAGTCCAAAGTCCAAAGTCTAAAATCCAAAGTCCAAAGTCCAAAGACCAAAGTCTAAAGTCCAAAGTCCAAAGTCAAAGTCCAAAGTTCAAAGTCTAAAGTCCAAAGTCAAAGTCCAAAATCCAAAGCCTAAAGTCCAAAGTCCAAAGTCTAAAGTCCAAAGTCCAAAGTCTAAAGTCAAAGTCCAAAGCCCAAAGTCCAAAGTCTAAAGTCTAAAGTCCAAAGTCCAAAGTCCAAAGTCCAAAGTCCAAAGTACAAAGTCCAAAGTCTAAAGTCCAAAGTCCAAAGCCCAAAGTTCAAAGTCTAAAGTCAAAGTCCAAAGCCCAAAGTCCAAAGTCCAAGGTCTAAAGTCCAAAGTCCAAAGTCTAAAGTCCAAAGTCCAAAGTCCAAAGTCTAAAATTTAAAGTCCAAAGTCCAAAGTCAAAGTCCAAAGTTCAAAGTCTAAAGTCCAAAGTCAAAGTCCAAAATCCAAAGCCTAAAGTCCAAAGTCCAAAGTCTAAAGTCCAAAGTCTAAAGTCCAAAGTCTAAAGTCCAAAGTCAAAGTCCAAAATCCAAAGCCTAAAGTCCAAAGTCTAAAGTCTAAAGTCCAAAGTCCAAAGTCCAAAGACCAAAGTCTAAAGTCCAAAGTCCAAAGTCGAAAGTCCAAAGTCCAAAGTCAAAATTCCAAGGTCTAAAGTCCAAAGTCCAAAGTCCAAAGTCTAAAGTCAAAGTCCAAAGCCCAAAGTCTAAAGTCCAAAGTCTAAAGTCCAAAGTCCAAAGTCCAAAGTCCAAAGTCCAAAGTTTAAAGTCAAAGTCCAAAGCGCAAAGTCCAAAGTCCAAAGTCAAAAGTCCAAAGTCCAAAGTCCAAAGTCCAAATTCCAAGGTCTAAAGTCCAAAGTCCAAAGTCTAAAGTCCAAAGTCCAAAGTCCAAAGTCTAAAGTCCAAAGTCCAAAGTCTAAAGTCAAAGTCCAAAGCCCAAAGTCCAAAGTCCAAAGTCTAAAGTCCAAAGCCCAAAGTCCAAAGTCCAAAGTCCAAAGTACAAAGTCCAAAGTCTAAAGTCCAAACTTTAAAGTCCAAAGTCCAAAGTCCAAAGTCCAAAGTCCAAAGTCCAAAGTAAAAAGTCCAATGTCTAAAGTCCAAAGACCAAAGTCTAAAGTCCAAAGTCTAAAGTCCAAAGTCCAAAGTCCAAAGTCCAAATTCCAAGGTCTAAAGTCCAAAGTCCAAAGTCTAAAGTCCAAAGTCCAAAGTCCAAAGTCCAAAGTCCAAAGTCCAAAGTCAAAGTCCAAAGTTCAAAGTCTAAAGTCTAAAGTCAAAGTCCAAAGCCCAAAGTCCAAAGTCCAAAATCTAAAGTCCAAAATCCAAAGTCCAAAGTCCAAAGTCCAAAGTACAAAGTCCAAAGTCTAAAGTCCAAAGTCCAAAGTCCAAAGTCCAAAGTCTAAAGTCCAAAGTCCAAAGTCTAAAGTCAAAGTCCAAAGCGCAAAGTCCAAAGTCCAAAGTCTAAAGTCCAAAGTCCAAAGTCCAAAGTCCAAAGTCCAAAGTACAAAGTCCAAAGTCTAAAGTCCAAACTTTAAAGTCCAAAGTCCAAAGTCCAAAGTCCAAAGTCCAAAGTAAAAAGTCCAATGTCTAAAGTCCAAAGACCAAAGTCTAAAGTCCAAAGTCCAAAGTCGAAAGTCCAAAGTCCAAAGTCTAAAGTCCAAAGTCCAAAGTCCAAAGTCCAAAGTCCAAAGTCTAAAGTCCAAAGTCCAAAGTCTAAAGTCTAGAGTCCAAAGCCCAAAGTCTAAAGTCCAAAGTCTAAAGTCCAAAGTCCAAAGTCCAAAGTCCAAAGTCCAAAGTCTAAAGTCCAAAGTCCAAAGTCCAAAGTCTAAAGTCCAAAGTCCAACGTCCAAAGTCCAAAGTCCAAAGTTCAAAGTCCAAAGTCCAAAGTCCAAAGTTCAAAGTCCAAAGTCCAAAGTCTAAAGTCCAAAGTCCAAAGTCTAAAGTCCAAAGTCCAAAGTCCAAAGTTTAAAGTCCAAAGTCCAAAGTCCAAAGTCCAGAGTCCAAAGTCCAAAGTCCAAAGTCCAAAGTCTAAAGTCCAAAGTCCAAAGTCCAAAGTCCAAAGTCCAAATTCCAAGGTCCAAAGTCTAAAGTCCAAAGCCCAAAGTCTAAAGTCCAAAGTCTAAAGTCCAAAGTCCAAAGTCCAAAGTCCAAAGTCCAAAGTCTAAAGTCAAAGTCCAAAGCCCAAAGTCCAAAGTCAAAGTCCAAAATCCAAAGCCTAAAGTCCAAAGTCCAAAGTCTAAAGTCCAAAGTCCAAAGTCTAAAGTCAAAGTCCAAAGCCCAAAGTCCAAAGTCCAAAGTCTAAAGTCCAAAGTCCAAAGTCCAAAGTCCAAAGTCCAAAGTACAAAGTCCAAAGTCTAAAGTCCAAAGTCCAAAGCCCAAAGTCCAAAGTCTAAAGTCAAAGTCCAAGGTCTAAAGTACAAAGTCCAAAGTCTAAAGTCCAAAGTCCAAAGTCCAAAGACCAAAGTCTAAAGTCCAAAGTCCAAAGTCGAAAGTCCAAAGTCCAAAGTCCAAATTCCAAGGTCTAAAGTCCAAAGTCCAAAGTCCAAAGTCTAAAGTCAAAGTCCAAAGCCCAAAGTCTAAAGTCCAAAGTCTAAAGTCCAAAGTCCAAAGTCCAAAGTCCAAAGTCCAAAGTCTAAAGTCCAAAGTCCAAAGCGCAAAGTCCAAAGTCCAAAGTCAAAAGTCCAAAGTCCAAAGTCCAAAGTCCAAATTCCAAGGTCTAAAGTCCAAAGTCCAAAGTCTAAAGTCCAAAGTCCAAAGTCCAAAGTCCAAAGTCCAAAGTCCAAAGTCAAAGTCCAAAGTGCAAAGTCTAAAGTCCAAAGTCCAAAGTCCAAAGTCCAAAGTCTAAAGTCAAAGTCCAAAGCCCAAAGTCCAAAGCCCAAAGTCTAAAGTCCAAAGTCTAAAGTCCAAAGTCCAAAGTCCAAAGTCCAAAGTCCAAAGTCCAAATTCCAAGGTCTAAAGTCCAAAGTCCAAAGTCCAAAGTCTAAAGTCAAAGTCCAAAGCCCAAAGTCTAAAGTCCAAAGTCCAAAGTAAAAAGTCCAATGTCTAAAGTCCAAAGCCCAAAGTCCAAAGTCCAAAATCTAAAGTCCAAAATCCAAAGTCCAAAGTCCAAAGTCCAAAGTACAAAGTCCAAAGTCTAAAGTCCAAAGTCCAAAGTCCAAAGTCCAAAGTCTAAAGTCCAAAGTCCAAAGTCTAAAGTCAAAGTCCAAAGCCCAAAGTCCAAAGTCCAAAGTCTAAAGTCCAAAGTCCAAAGTCCAAAGTCTAAAGTCCAAAGTCCAAAGCCCAAAGTCCAAAGTCTAAAGTCAAAGTCCAAAGCCCAAAGTCCAAAGTCCAAAGTCTAAAGTCCAAAGTCCAAAGTCCAAAGTCCAAATTCCAAGGTCTAAAGTCCAAAGTCCAAAGTCTAAAATCCAAAGTCCAAAGTCCAAAGACCAAAGTCTAAAGTCCAAAGTCCAAAGTCGAAAGTCCAAAGTCCAAAGTCTAAAGTCCAAAGTCCAAAGTCCAAAGTCCAAAGTCCAAAGTCTAAAGTCCAAAGTCCAAAGTCTAAAGTCTAGAGTCCAAAGCCCAAAGTCTAAAGTCCAAAGTCTAAAGTCCAAAGTCCAAAGTCCAAAGTCCAAAGTCTAAAGTCAAAGTCCAAAGCCCAAAGTCTAAAGTCCAAAGTCTAAAGTCCAAAGTCCAAAGTCCAAAGTCCAAAGTCCAAAGTTTAAAGTCAAAGTCCAAAGCGCAAAGTCCAAAGTCCAAAGTCAAAAGTCCAAAGTCCAAAGTCCAAAGTCCAAATTCCAAGGTCTAAAGTCCAAAGTCCAAAGTCTAAAGTCCAAAGTCCAAAGTCCAAAGTCCAAAGTCCAAAGTCCAAAGTCTAAAGTCCAAAGTCCAAAGTCTAAAGTCAAAGTCCAAAGCCCAAAGTCCAAAGTCCAAAGTCTAAAGTCCAAAGCCCAAAGTCCAAAGTCCAAAGTCCAAAGTACAAAGTCCAAAGTCTAAAGTCCAAACTTTAAAGTCCAAAGTCCAAAGTCCAAAGTCCAAAGTCCAAAGTCCAAAGTAAAAAGTCCAATGTCTAAAGTCCAAAGACCAAAGTCTAAAGTCCAAAGTCTAAAGTCCAAAGTCCAAAGTCCAAAGTCCAAATTCCAAGGTCTAAAGTCCAAAGTCCAAAGTCTAAAGTCCAAAGTCCAAAGTCCAAAGTCCAAAGTCCAAAGTCCAAAGTCAAAGTCCAAAGTTCAAAGTCTAAAGTCTAAAGTCAAAGTCCAAAGCCCAAAGTCCAAAGTCCAAAATCTAAAGTCCAAAATCCAAAGTCCAAAGTCCAAAGTCCAAAGTACAAAGTCCAAAGTCTAAAGTCCAAAGTCCAAAGTCCAAAGTCCAAAGTCTAAAGTCCAAAGTCCAAAGTCTAAAGTCAAAGTCCAAAGCGCAAAGTCCAAAGTCCAAAGTCTAAAGTCCAAAGTCCAAAGTCCAAAGTCCAAAGTCCAAAGTACAAAGTCCAAAGTCTAAAGTCCAAACTTTAAAGTCCAAAGTCCAAAGTCCAAAGTCCAAAGTCCAAAGTAAAAAGTCCAATGTCTAAAGTCCAAAGACCAAAGTCTAAAGTCCAAAGTCCAAAGTCGAAAGTCCAAAGTCCAAAGTCTAAAGTCCAAAGTCCAAAGTCCAAAGTCCAAAGTCCAAAGTCTAAAGTCCAAAGTCCAAAGTCTAAAGTCTAGAGTCCAAAGCCCAAAGTCTAAAGTCCAAAGTCTAAAGTCCAAAGTCCAAAGTCCAAAGTCCAAAGTCCAAAGTCCAAAGTCTAAAGTCCAAAGTCCAAAGTCCAAAGTCTAAAGTCCAAAGTCCAACGTCCAAAGTCCAAAGTCCAAAGTTCAAAGTCCAAAGTCCAAAGTCCAAAGTTCAAAGTCCAAAGTCCAAAGTCTAAAGTCCAAAGTCCAAAGTCTAAAGTCCAAAGTCCAAAGTCCAAAGTTTAAAGTCCAAAGTCCAAAGTCCAAAGTCCAGAGTCCAAAGTCCAAAGTCCAAAGTCCAAAGTCTAAAGTCCAAAGTCCAAAGTCCAAAGTCCAAAGTCCAAATTCCAAGGTCCAAAGTCTAAAGTCCAAAGCCCAAAGTCTAAAGTCCAAAGTCTAAAGTCCAAAGTCCAAAGTCCAAAGTCCAAAGTCCAAAGTCTAAAGTCAAAGTCCAAAGCCCAAAGTCCAAAGTCAAAGTCCAAAATCCAAAGCCTAAAGTCCAAAGTCCAAAGTCTAAAGTCCAAAGTCCAAAGTCTAAAGTCAAAGTCCAAAGCCCAAAGTCCAAAGTCCAAAGTCTAAAGTCCAAAGTCCAAAGTCCAAAGTCCAAAGTCCAAAGTACAAAGTCCAAAGTCTAAAGTCCAAAGTCCAAAGCCCAAAGTCCAAAGTCTAAAGTCAAAGTCCAAGGTCTAAAGTACAAAGTCCAAAGTCTAAAGTCCAAAGTCCAAAGTCCAAAGACCAAAGTCTAAAGTCCAAAGTCGAAAGTCCAAAGTCCAAAGTCCAAATTCCAAGGTCTAAAGTCCAAAGTCCAAAGTCCAAAGTCTAAAGTCAAAGTCCAAAGCCCAAAGTCTAAAGTCCAAAGTCTAAAGTCCAAAGTCCAAAGTCCAAAGTCCAAAGTCCAAAGTCTAAAGTCCAAAGTCCAAAGCGCAAAGTCCAAAGTCCAAAGTCAAAAGTCCAAAGTCCAAAGTCCAAAGTCCAAATTCCAAGGTCTAAAGTCCAAAGTCCAAAGTCTAAAGTCCAAAGTCCAAAGTCCAAAGTCCAAAGTCCAAAGTCCAAAGTCAAAGTCCAAAGTGCAAAGTCTAAAGTCCAAAGTCCAAAGTCCAAAGTCCAAAGTCTAAAGTCAAAGTCCAAAGCCCAAAGTCCAAAGCCCAAAGTCTAAAGTCCAAAGTCTAAAGTCCAAAGTCCAAAGTCCAAAGTCCAAAGTCCAAAGTCCAAATTCCAAGGTCTAAAGTCCAAAGTCCAAAGTCCAAAGTCTAAAGTCAAAGTCCAAAGCCCAAAGTCTAAAGTCCAAAGTCCAAAGTAAAAAGTCCAATGTCTAAAGTCCAAAGCCCAAAGTCCAAAGTCCAAAATCTAAAGTCCAAAATCCAAAGTCCAAAGTCCAAAGTCCAAAGTACAAAGTCCAAAGTCTAAAGTCCAAAGTCCAAAGTCCAAAGTCCAAAGTCTAAAGTCCAAAGTCCAAAGTCTAAAGTCAAAGTCCAAAGCCCAAAGTCCAAAGTCCAAAGTCTAAAGTCCAAAGTCCAAAGTCCAAAGTCTAAAGTCCAAAGTCCAAAGCCCAAAGTCCAAAGTCTAAAGTCAAAGTCCAAAGCCCAAAGTCCAAAGTCCAAAGTCTAAAGTCCAAAGTCCAAAGTCCAAAGTCCAAATTCCAAGGTCTAAAGTCCAAAGTCCAAAGTCTAAAATCCAAAGTCCAAAGTCCAAAGACCAAAGTCTAAAGTCCAAAGTCCAAAGTCGAAAGTCCAAAGTCCAAAGTCTAAAGTCCAAAGTCCAAAGTCCAAAGTCCAAAGTCCAAAGTCTAAAGTCCAAAGTCCAAAGTCTAAAGTCTAGAGTCCAAAGCCCAAAGTCTAAAGTCCAAAGTCTAAAGTCCAAAGTCCAAAGTCCAAAGTCCAAAGTCCAAAGTCTAAAGTCCAAAGTCCAAAGTCCAAAGTCCAAAGTCCAAAGTCCAAAGTCCAAAGTCCAAAGTCTAAAGTCCAAAGTCCAAAGTCTAAAGTCAAAGTCCAAAGCCCAAAGTCCAAAGTTCAAAGTCTAAAGTCCAAAGTCCAAAGTCCAAAGTCTAAAGTCCAAAGTCCAAAGCCCAAAGTCCAAAGTCTAAAGTCAAAGTCCAAAGCCCAAAGTCCAAAGTCCAAAGTCTAAAGTCCAAAGTCCAAAGTCCAAAGTCCAAATTCCAAGGTCTAAAGTCCAAAGTCCAAAGTCTAAAGTCCAAAGTCCAAAGTCCAAAGACCAAAGTCTAAAGTCCAAAGTCCAAAGTCGAAAGTCCAAAGTCCAAAGTCCAAATTCCAAGGTCTAAAGTCCAAAGTCCAAAGTCCAAAGTCTAAAGTCAAAGTCCAAAGCCCAAAGTCTAAAGTCCAAAGTCTAAAGTCCAAAGTCCAAAGTCCAAAGTCCAAAGTCCAAAGTCCAAAGTTTAAAGTCAAAGTCCAAAGCGCAAAGTCCAAAGTCCAAAGTCTAAAGTCCAAAGTCCAAAGTCCAAAGTCCAAATTCCAAGGTCTAAAATCCAAAGTCCAAAGTCTAAAGTCCAAAGTCCAAAGTCCAAAGTCCAAAGTCCAAAGTCCAAAGTCCAAAGTCAAAGTCCAAAGTGCAAAGTATAAAGTCGAAAGTCGAAAGTCCAAAGTCCAAAGTCTAAAGTCCAAAGTCCAAAGTCCAAAGTTTAAAGTCAAAGTCCAAAGCGCAAAGTCCAAAGTCCAAAGTCTAAAGTCCAAAGTCCAAAATCCAAAGTCCAAAATCCAAGGTCTAAAGTCTAAAGTCCAAAGTCCAAAGTCCAAAGTTTAAAGTCAAAGTTTCAAAACGCAAAGTCCAAAGTCCAAAGTCTAAAGTCCAAAGTCCAAAGTCCAAAGTCCAAATTCCAAGGTCTAAAGTCCAAAGTCCAAAGTCTAAAGTCCAAAGTCCAAAGTCCAAAGTCCAAAGTCCAAAGTCCAAAGTCAAAGTCCAAAGTTCAAAGTCTAAAGTCCAAAGTCAAAGTCCAAAATCCAAAGCCTAAAGTCCAAAGTCCAAAATCTAAAGTCCAAAATCCAAAGTCCAAAGTCCAAAGTACAAAGTCCAAAGTCCAAAGTCCAAAGTCCAAAGTCCAAAGTCCAAAGTCTAAAGTCCAAAGTCCAAAGTCTAAAGTCAAAGTCCAAAGCCCAAAGTCCAAAGTCCAAAGTCTAAAGTCCAAAGCCCAAAGTCCAAAGTCCAAAGTCCAAAGTACAAAGTCCAAAGTCTAAAGTCCAAACTTTAAAGTCCAAAGTCCAAAGTCCAAAGTAAAAAGTCCAATGTCTAAAGTCCAAAGACCAAAGTCTAAAGTCCAAAGTCTAAAGTCCAAAGCCCAAAGTCTAAAGTCCAAAGTCTAAAGTCCAAAGTCCAAAGTCCAAAGTCCAAAGTCCAAAGTCTAAAGTCCAAAGTCCAAAGTCCAAAGTCTAAAGTCCAAAGTCCAACGTCCAAAGTCCAAAGTCCAAAGTTCAAAGTCCAAAGTCCAAAGTCCAAAGTTCAAAGTCCAAAGTCCAAAGTCTAAAGTCCAAAGTCCAAAGTCTAAAGTCCAAAGTCCAAAGTCCAAAGTTTAAAGTCCAAAGTCCAAAGTCCAAAGTCCAGAGTCCAAAGTCCAAAGTCCAAAGTCCAAAGTCTAAAGTCCAAAGTCCAAAGTCCAAAGTCCAAAGTCCAAATTCCAAGGTCCAAAGTCTAAAGTCCAAAGCCCAAAGTCTAAAGTCCAAAGTCTAAAGTCCAAAGTCCAAAGTCCAAAGTCCAAAGTCCAAAGTCTAAAGTCAAAGTCCAAAGCCCAAAGTCCAAAGTCAAAGTCCAAAATCCAAAGCCTAAAGTCCAAAGTCCAAAGTCTAAAGTCCAAAGTCCAAAGTCTAAAGTCAAAGTCCAAAGCCCAAAGTCCAAAGTCCAAAGTCTAAAGTCCAAAGTCCAAAGTCCAAAGTCCAAAGTCCAAAGTACAAAGTCCAAAGTCTAAAGTCCAAAGTCCAAAGCCCAAAGTCCAAAGTCTAAAGTCAAAGTCCAAGGTCTAAAGTACAAAGTCCAAAGTCTAAAGTCCAAAGTCCAAAGTCCAAAGACCAAAGTCTAAAGTCCAAAGTCCAAAGTCGAAAGTCCAAAGTCCAAAGTCCAAATTCCAAGGTCTAAAGTCCAAAGTCCAAAGTCCAAAGTCTAAAGTCAAAGTCCAAAGCCCAAAGTCTAAAGTCCAAAGTCTAAAGTCCAAAGTCCAAAGTCCAAAGTCCAAAGTCCAAAGTTTAAAGTCAAAGTCCAAAGCGCAAAGTCCAAAGTCCAAAGTCAAAAGTCCAAAGTCCAAAGTCCAAAGTCCAAATTCCAAGGTCTAAAGTCCAAAGTCCAAAGTCTAAAGTCCAAAGTCCAAAGTCCAAAGTCCAAAGTCCAAAGTCCAAAGTCAAAGTCCAAAGTGCAAAGTCTAAAGTCCAAAGTCCAAAGTCCAAAGTCCAAAGTCTAAAGTCAAAGTCCAAAGCCCAAAGTCCAAAGCCCAAAGTCTAAAGTCCAAAGTCTAAAGTCCAAAGTCCAAAGTCCAAAGTCCAAAGTCCAAAGTCCAAATTCCAAGGTCTAAAGTCCAAAGTCCAAAGTCCAAAGTCTAAAGTCAAAGTCCAAAGCCCAAAGTCTAAAGTCCAAAGTCTAAAGTAAAAAGTCCAATGTCTAAAGTCCAAAGCCCAAAGTCCAAAGTCCAAAATCTAAAGTCCAAAATCCAAAGTCCAAAGTCCAAAGTCCAAAGTACAAAGTCCAAAGTCTAAAGTCCAAAGTCCAAAGTCCAAAGTCCAAAGTCTAAAGTCCAAAGTCCAAAGTCTAAAGTCAAAGTCCAAAGCCCAAAGTCCAAAGTCCAAAGTCTAAAGTCCAAAGTCCAAAGTCCAAAGTCTAAAGTCCAAAGTCCAAAGCCCAAAGTCCAAAGTCTAAAGTCAAAGTCCAAAGCCCAAAGTCCAAAGTCCAAAGTCTAAAGTCCAAAGTCCAAAGTCCAAAGTCCAAATTCCAAGGTCTAAAGTCCAAAGTCCAAAGTCTAAAATCCAAAGTCCAAAGTCCAAAGACCAAAGTCTAAAGTCCAAAGTCCAAAGTCGAAAGTCCAAAGTCCAAAGTCTAAAGTCCAAAGTCCAAAGTCCAAAGTCCAAAGTCCAAAGTCTAAAGTCCAAAGTCTAAAGTCTAGAGTCCAAAGCCCAAAGTCTAAAGTCCAAAGTCTAAAGTCCAAAGTCCAAAGTCCAAAGTCCAAAGTCCAAAGTCTAAAGTCCAAAGTCCAAAGTCCAAAGTCCAAAGTCCAAAGTACAAAGTCCAAAGTCTAAAGTCCAAACTTTAAAGTCCAAAGTCCAAAGTCCAAAGTCCAAAGTCCAAAGTCCAAAGTCCAAAGTCTAAAGTCCAAAGTCCAAAGTCTAAAGTCAAAGTCCAAAGCCCAAAGTCCAAAGTTCAAAGTCTAAAGTCCAAAGTCCAAAGTCCAAAGTCTAAAGTCCAAAGTCCAAAGCCCAAAGTCCAAAGTCTAAAGTCAAAGTCCAAAGCCCAAAGTCCAAAGTCCAAAGTCTAAAGTCCAAAGTCCAAAGTCCAAAGTCCAAATTCCAAGGTCTAAAGTCCAAAGTCCAAAGTCTAAAGTCCAAAGTCCAAAGTCCAAAGACCAAAGTCTAAAGTCCAAAGTCCAAAGTCCAAAGTCCAAAGTCCAAAGTCCAAATTCCAAGGTCTAAAGTCCAAAGTCCAAAGTCCAAAGTCTAAAGTCAAAGTCCAAAGCCCAAAGTCCAAAGTCCAAAGTCTAAAGTCCAAAGTCCAAAGTCCAAAGTCCAAATTCCAAGGTCTAAAGTCCAAAGTCCAAAGTCTAAAGTCCAAAGTCCAAAGTCCAAAGACCAAAGTCTAAAGTCCAAAGTCCAAAGTCGAAAGTCCAAAGTCCAAAGTCCAAATTCCAAGGTCTAAAGTCCAAAGTCCAAAGTCCAAAGTTTAAAGTCAAAGTCCAAAGCGCAAAGTCCAAAGTCCAAAGTCTAAAGTCCAAAGTCCAAAGTCCAAAGTCCAAATTCCAAGGTCTAAAATCCAAAGTCCAAAGTCTAAAGTCCAAAGTCCAAAGTCCAAAGTCCAAAGTCCAAAGTCCAAAGTCCAAAGTCAAAGTCCAAAGTGCAAAGTATAAAGTCGAAAGTCGAAAGTCCAAAGTCCAAAGTCTAAAGTCCAAAGTCCAAAGTCCAAAGTTTAAAGTCAAAGTCCAAAGCGCAAAGTCCAAAGTCCAAAGTCTAAAGTCCAAAGTCCAAAATCCAAAGTCCAAAATCCAAGGTCTAAAGTCTAAAGTCCAAAGTCCAAAGTCCAAAGTTTAAAGTCAAAGTTTCAAAGCGCAAAGTCCAAAGTCCAAAGTCTAAAGTCCAAAGTCCAAAGTCCAAAGTCCAAATTCCAAGGTCTAAAGTCCAAAGTCCAAAGTCTAAAGTCCAAAGTCCAAAGTCCAAAGTCCAAAGTCCAAAGTCCAAAGTCAAAGTCCAAAGTTCAAAGTCTAAAGTCCAAAGTCAAAGTCCAAAATCCAAAGCCTAAAGTCCAAAGTCCAAAATCTAAAGTCCAAAATCCAAAGTCCAAAGTCCAAAGTACAAAGTCCAAAGTCTAAAGTCCAAAGTCCAAAGTCCAAAGTCCAAAGTCTAAAGTCCAAAGTCCAAAGTCTAAAGTCAAAGTCCAAAGCCCAAAGTCCAAAGTCCAAAGTCTAAAGTCCAAAGCCCAAAGTCCAAAGTCCAAAGTCCAAAGTACAAAGTCCAAAGTCTAAAGTCCAAACTTTAAAGTCCAAAGTCCAAAGTCCAAAGTAAAAAGTCCAATGTCTAAAGTCCAAAGACCAAAGTCTAAAGTCCAAAGTCTAAAGTCCAAAGTCCAAAGTCCAAAGTCCAAATTCCAAGGTCTAAAGTCCAAAGTCCAAAGTCTAAAGTCCAAAGTCCAAAGTCCAAAGTCCAAAGTCCAAAGTCCAAAGTCAAAGTCCAAAGTTCAAAGTCTAAAGTCTAAAGTCAAAGTCCAAAGCCCAAAGTTTAAAGTCCAAAATCTAAAGTCCAAAATCCAAAGTCCAAAGTCCAAAGTCCAAAGTACAAAGTCCAAAGTCTAAAGTCCAAAGTCCAAAGTCCAAAGTCTAAAGTCCAAAGTCCAAAGTCTAAAGTCAAAGTCCAAAGCCCAAAGTCCAAAGTCCAAAGTCTAAAGTCCAAAGTCCAAAGTCCAAAGTCCAAAGTCCAAAGTACAAAGTCCAAAGTCTAAAGTCCAAACTTTAAAGTCCAAAGTCCAAAGTCCAAAGTCCAAAGTCCAAAGTAAAAAGTCCAATGTCTAAAGTCCAAAGACCAAAGTCTAAAGTCCAAAGTCCAAAGTCGAAAGTCCAAAGTCCAAAGTCTAAAGTCTAGAGTCCAAAGCCCAAAGTCTAAAGTCCAAAGTCTAAAGTCCAAAGTCCAAAGTCCAAAGTCCAAAGTCCAAAGTCTAAAGTCCAAAGTCCAAAGTCCAAAGTCTAAAGTCCAAAGTCCAACGTCCAAAGTCCAAAGTCCAAAGTTCAAAGTCCAAAGTCCAAAGTCCAAAGTTCAAAGTCCAAAGTCCAAAGTCTAAAGTCCAAAGTCCAAAGTCTAAAGTCCAAAGTCCAAAGTCCAAAGTTTAAAGTCCAAAGTCCAAAGTCCAAAGTCCAAAGTCCAGAGTCCAAAGTCCAAAGTCCAAAGTCCAAAGTCTAAAGTCCAAAGTCCAAAGTCCAAAGTCCAAAGTCCAAATTCCAAGGTCCAAAGTCTAAAGTCCAAAGCCCAAAGTCTAAAGTCCAAAGTCCAAAGTCCAAAGTCCAAAGTCCAAAGTACAAAGTCCAAAGTCTAAAGTCCAAACTTTAAAGTCCAAAGTCCAAAGTCCAAAGTAAAAAGTCCAATGTCTAAAGTCCAAAGACCAAAGTCTAAAGTCCAAAGTCCAAAGTCCAAAGTCCAAAGTCCAAAGTCCAAAGTCCAAAGTCCAAAGTCTAAAGTCCAAAGTCCAAAGTCCAAAGTCCAAAGTCCAGAGTCCAAAGTCCAAAGCCCAAAGTCCAAAGTCCAAATTCCAAGGTCCAAAGTCTAAAGTCCAAAGCCCAAAGTCTAAAGTCCAAAGTCTAAAGTCCAAAGTCCAAAGTCCAAAGTCCAAAGTCCAAAGTCTAAAGTCCAAAGTCCAAAGTCCAAAGTCTAAAGTCCAAAGTCCAACGTCCAAAGTCCAAAGTCCAAAGTTCAAAGTCCAAAGTCCAAAGTCCAAAGTTCAAAGTCCAAAGTCCAAAGTCTAAAGTCCAAAGTCCAAAGTCTAAAGTCCAAAGTCCAAAGTCCAAAGTTTAAAGTCCAAAGTCCAAAGTCCAAAGTCCAAAGTCCAGAGTCCAAAGTCCAAAGTCCAAAGTCCAAAGTCTAAAGTCCAAAGTCCAAAGTCCAAAGTCCAAAGTCCAAATTCCAAGGTCCAAAGTCTAAAGTCCAAAGCCCAAAGTCTAAAGTACAAAGTCCAAAGTCCAAAGTCCAAAGTCCAAAGTACAAAGTCCAAAGTCTAAAGTCCAAACTTTAAAGTCCAAAGTCCAAAGTCCAAAGTCCAAAGTCCAAAGTAAAAAGTCCAATGTCTAAAGTCCAAAGACCAAAGTCTAAAGTCCAAAGTCCAAAGTCGAAAGTCCAAAGTCCAAAGTCTAAAGTCCAAAGTCCAAAGTCCAAAGTCCAAAGTCCAAAGTCTAAAGTCCAAAGTCCAAAGTCTAAAGTCTAGAGTCCAAAGCCCAAAGTCTAAAGTCCAAAGTCTAAAGTCCAAAGTCCAAAGTCCAAAGTCTAAAGTCCAAAGTCCAAAGTCCAAAGTCTAAAGTCCAAAGTCCAACGTCCAAAGTCCAAAGTCCAAAGTTCAAAGTCCAAAGTCCAAAGTCCAAAGTTCAAAGTCCAAAGTCCAAAGTCTAAAGTCCAAAGTCCAAAGTCTAAAGTCCAAAGTCCAAAGTCCAAAGTTTAAAGTTCAAAGTCCAAAGTCCAAAGTCCAAAGTCCAAAGTCCAAAGTTCAAAGTCCAAAGTCCAAAGTCCAAAGTTCAAAGTCCAAAGTCCAAAGTCTAAAGTCCAAAGTCCAAAGTCTAAAGTCCAAAGTCCAAAGTCCAAAGTTTAAAGTCCAAAATCCAAAGCCTAAAGTCCAAAGTCCAAAATCTAAAGTCCAAAATCCAAAGTCCAAAGTCCAAAGTACAAAGTCCAAAGTCTAAAGTCCAAAGTCCAAAGTCCAAAGTCCAAAGTCTAAAGTCCAAAGTCCAAAGTCTAAAGTCAAAGTCCAAAGCCCAAAGTCCAAAGTCCAAAGTCTAAAGTCCAAAGCCCAAAGTCCAAAGTCCAAAGTCCAAAGTACAAAGTCCAAAGTCTAAAGTCCAAACTTTAAAGTCCAAAGTCCAAAGTCCAAAGTAAAAAGTCTAATGTCTAAAGTCCAAAGACCAAAGTCTAAAGTCCAAAGTCTAAAGTCCAAAGTCCAAAGTCCAAAGTCCAAATTCCAAGGTCTAAAGTCCAAAGTCCAAAGTCTAAAGTCCAAAGTCCAAAGTCCAAAGTCCAAAGTCCAAAGTCCAAAGTCAAAGTCCAAAGTTCAAAGTCTAAAGTCTAAAGTCAAAGTCCAAAGCCCAAAGTCCAAAGTCCAAAATCTAAAGTCCAAAATCCAAAGTCCAAAGTCCAAAGTCCAAAGTACAAAGTCCAAAGTCTAAAGTCCAAAGTCCAAAGTCCAAAGTCTAAATTCCAAAGTCCAAAGTCTAAAGTCAAAGTCCAAAGCCCAAAGTCCAAAGTCCAAAGTCTAAAGTCCAAAGTCCAAAGTCCAAAGTCCAAAGTCCAAAGTACAAAGTCCAAAGTCTAAAGTCCAAACTTTAAAGTCCAAAGTCCAAAGTCCAAAGTCCAAAGTCCAAAGTAAAAAGTCCAATGTCTAAAGTCCAAAGACCAAAGTCTAAAGTCCAAAGTCCAAAGTCGAAAGTCCAAAGTCCAAAGTCTAAAGTCCAAAGTCCAAAGTCCAAAGTCCAAAGTCCAAAGTCTAAAGTCAAAAGTCCAAAGTCTAAAGTCTAGAGTCCAAAGCCCAAAGTCTAAAGTCCAAAGTCTAAAGTCCAAAGTCCAAAGTCCAAAGTCCAAAGTCCAAAGTCCAAAGTCTAAAGTCCAAAGTCCAAAGTCCAAAGTCTAAACTCCAAAGTCCAACGTCCAAAGTCCAAAGTCCAAAGTTCAAAGTCCAAAGTCCAAAGTCCAAAGTTCAAAGTCCAAAGTCCAAAGTCTAAAGTCCAAAGTCCAAAGTCTAAAGTCCAAAGTCCAAAGTCCAAAGTTTAAAGTCCAAAGTCCAAAGTCCAAAGTCCAAAGTCCAGAGTCCAAAGTCCAAAGTCCAAAGTCCAAAGTCTAAAGTCCAAAGTCCAAAGTCCAAAGTCCAAAGTCCAAATTCCAAGGTCCAAAGTCTAAAGTCCAAAGCCCAAAGTCTAAAGTCCAAAGTCTAAAGTCCAAAGTCCAAAGTCCAAAGTCCAAAGTCCAAAGTCTAAAGTCAAAGTCCAAAGCCCAAAGTCCAAAGTCCAAAGTCTAAAGTCCAAAGTCCATAGTCCAAAGTCCAAATTCCAAGGTCTAAAGTCCAAAGTCCAAAGTCTAAAGTCCAAAGTCCAAAGTCTAAAGTCTAAAATTTAAAGTCCAAAGTCCAAAGTCAAAGTCCAAAGTTCAAAGTCTAAAGTCCAAAGTCAAAGTCCAAAATCCAAAGCCTAAAGTCCAAAGTCCAAAGTCTAAAGTCCAAAGTCCAAAGTCTAAAGTCAAAGTCCAAAGCCCAAAGTCCAAAGTCCAAAGTCTAAAGTCCAAAGTCCAAAGTCCAAAGTCCAAAGTCCAAAGTACAAAGTCCAAAGTCTAAAGTCCAAAGTCCAAAGCCCAAAGTCCAAAGTCTAAAGTCAAAGTCCAAAGCCCAAAGTCCAAAGTCCAAAGTCTAAAGTCCAAAGTCCAAAGTCCAAAGTCCAAATTCCAAGGTCTAAAGTACAAAGTCCAAAGTCTAAAGTCCAAAGTCCAAAGTCCAAAGACCAAAGTCTAAAGTCCAAAGTCCAAAGTCCAAAGTCCAAAGTCCAAAGTCCAAATTCCAAGGTCTAAAGTCCAAATTTCAAAGTCCAAAGTCTAAAGTCAAAGTCCAAAGCCCAAAGTCTAAAGTCCAAAGTCTAAAGTCCAAAGTCCAAAGTCCAAAGTCCAAAGTCCAAAGTTTAAAGTCAAAGTCCAAAGCGCAAAGTCCAAAGTCCAAAGTCAAAAGTCCAAAGTCCAAAGTCCAAAGTCCAAATTCCAAGGTCTAAAGTCCAAAGTCCAAAGTCTAAAGTCCAAAGTCCAAAGTCCAAAGTCCAAAGTCCAAAGTCCAAAGTCAAAGTCCAAAGTGCAAAGTCTAAAGTCGAAAGTCAAAAGTCCAAAGTCCAAAGTCTAAAGTCAAAGTCCAAAGCCCAAAGTCCAAAGTCCAAAGTCTAAAGTCCAAAGTCCAAAGTCCAAAGTCCAAAGTCCAAAGTCTAAAGTCAAAGTCCAAAGCCCAAAGTCCAAAGTCCAAAGTCTAAAGTCCAAAGTCCAAAGTCCAAAGTCCAAATTCCAAGGTCTAAAGTCCAAAGTCCAAAGTACAAAGTCCAAAGTCTAAAGTCCAAACTTTAAAGTCCAAAGTCCAAAGTCCAAAGTCCAAAGTAAAAAGTCCAATGTCTAAAGTCCATAGCCCAAAAGTCCAAAGTCCAAAATCTAAAGTCCAAAGTCTAAAGTCCAAAGTCCAAAGTCCAAAGTCCAAAGTCCAAAGTACAAAGTCCAAAGTCTAAAGTCCAAACTTTAAAGTCCAAAGTCCAAAGTCCAAAGTCCAAAGTCCAAAGTAAAAAGTCCAATGTCTAAAGTCCAAAGCCCAAAGTCCAAAGTCCAAAATCTAAAGTCCAAAATCCAAAGTCCAAAGTCCAAAGTCCAAAGTACAAAGTCCAAAGTCTAAAGTCCAAAGTCCAAAGTCCAAAGTCCAAAGTCTAAAGTCCAAAGTCCAAAGTCTAAAGTCAAAGTCCAAAGCCCAAAGTCCAAAGTCCAAAGTCTAAAGTCCAAAGTCCAAAGTCCAAAGTCTAAAGTCCAAAGTCCAAAGTCTAAAGTCCAAAGTCCAAAGCCCAAAGTCCAAAGTCTAAAGTCAAAGTCCAAAGCCCAAAGTCCAAAGTCCAAAGTCTAAAGTCCAAAGTCCAAAGTCCAAAGTCCAAATTCCAAGGTCTAAAGTCCAAAGTCCAAAGTCTAAAGTCCAAACTTTAAAGTCCAAAGTCCAAAGTCCAAAGTCCAAAGTAAAAAGTCCAATGTCTAAAGTCCATAGCCCAAAGTCCAAAGTCCAAAATCTAAAGTCCAAAGTCTAAAGTCAAAGTCCAAAGCCCAAAGTCTAAAGTCCAAAGTCTAAAGTCCAAAGTCCAAAGTCCAAAGTCCAAAGTCCAAAGTTTAAAGTCAAAGTCCAAAGCGCAAAGTCCAAAGTCCAAAGTCTAAAGTCCAAAGTCCAAAGTCTAAAGTCCAAATTCCAAGGTCTAAAGTCCAAAGTCCAAAGTCAAAGTCCAAAGTGCAAAGTCTAAAGTCGAAAGTCGAAAGTCCAAAGTCCAAAGTCTAAAGTCAAAGTCCAAAGCCCAAAGTCCAAAGTCCAAAGTCTAAAGTCAAAGTCCAAAGCCCAAAGTCCAAAGTCTAAAGTCAAAGTCTAAAGCCCAAAGTCCAAAGTCCAAAGTCCAAAGTCTAAAGTCCAAAGTCCAAAGTCCAAAGTCCAAAGTCCAATGTCCAAAGTCCAAAGTCCAAAGTCCAAAGTTCAAAGTCCAAAGTCCAAAGTCCAAAGTCCAAAGTCTAAAGTCCAAAGTCCAAAGTCTAAAGTCCAAAGTCGAAAGTCCAAAGTCCAAAGTCCAAAGTCCAAAGTCCAAAGTCCAAAGTCCAAAGTCCAAAGTCTAAAGTCCAAATTCCAAGGTCCAAAGTCTAAAGTCCAAAGCCCAAAGTCTAAAGTCCAAAGTCTAAAGTCCAAAGTCCAAAGTCCAAAGTCCAAAGTCCAAAGTCTAAAGTCCAAAGTCCAAAGTCCAAAGTCCAAAGTCCAAAGTCCAAATTCCAAATTCCAAGGTCTAAAGTCCAAAGTCCAAAGTCCAAAGTCTAAAGTCAAAGTCCAAAGCCCAAAGTCTAAAGTCCAAAGTCCAAAGTAAAAAGTCCAATGTCTAAAGTCCAAAGCCCAAAGTCCAAAGTCCAAAGTCCAAAGTCCAAAGTTCAAAGTCTAAAGTCAAAGTCCAAAGCCCAAAGTCCAAAGTCCAAATTCCAAGGTCTAAAGTCCAAAGTCCAAAGTTCAAAGTCAAAGTCCAAAGTGCAAAGTCTAAAGTCGAAAGTCCAAAGTCCAAAGTTCAAAGTCTAAAGTCAAAGTCCAAAGCCCAAAGTCCAAAGTCCAAAGTCTAAAGTCCAAAGTCCAAAGTCCAAAGTCCAAAGTCCAAAGTCTAAAGTCAAAGTCCAAAGCCCAAAGTCCAAAGTCCAAAGTCTAAAGTCCAAAGTCCAAAGTCCAAATTCCAAGGTCTAAAGTCCAAAGTCCAAAGTCTAAAGTCCAAAGTCCAAAGTCAAAAGTCTAAAGTCCAAAGTCCAAATTCCAAGGTCTAAAGTCCAAAGTCCAAAGTCCAAAGTCTAAAGTCAAAGTCCAAAGCCCAAAGTCTAAAGTCCAAAGTCTAAAGTCCAAAGTCCAAAGTCCAAAGTCCAAAGTCTAAAGTCCAAAGTCCAAAGTCCAAAGTCCACAGTCTAAAGTCCAAAGTCCAAAGTCCAAAGTCCAAATTCCAAGGTCTAAAGTCCAAAGTCCAAAGTCTAAAGTCCAAAGTCCAAAGTCCAAAGACCAAAGTCTAAAGTCCAAAGTCCAAAGTCGAAAGTCCAAAGTCCAAAGTCCAAATTCCAAGGTCTAAAGTCCAAAGTCCAAAGTCCAAAGTCTAAAGTCAAAGTCCAAAGCCCAAAGTCTAAAGTCCAAAGTCTAAAGTCCAAAGTCCAAAGTCCAAAGTCCAAAGTCCAAAGTTTAAAGTCAAAGTCCAAAGCGCAAAGTCCAAAGTCCAAAGTCCAAAGTAAAAAGTCCAATGTCTAAAGTCCAAAGCCCAAAGTCCAAATTCCAAGGTCTAAAGTCCAAAGTCCAAAGTCTAAAGTCCAAAGTCGAAAGTCCAAAGTCCAAAGTCCAAAGTCCAAAGTCCAAAGTCCAAAGTCTAAAGTCCAAATTCCAAGGTCCAAAGTCTAAAGTCCAAAGCCCAAAGTCTAAAGTCCAAAGTCCAAAGTCCAAAGTCCAAAGTCTAAAGTCCAAAGTCCAAAGTCCAAAGTCTAAAGTCTAAAGTCCAAAGTCCAAAGTCCAAAGTCCAAATTCCAAAGTCCAAAGTCCAAAGTCCGGAGTCCAAAGTCCAAAGTCAAAAGTCCAAAGTCTAAAGTCAAAGTCCAAAGCCCAAAGTCCAAAGTCCAAAATCTAAAGTCCAAAATCCAAAGTCCAAAGTCCAAAGTCCAAAGTACAAAGTCCAAAGTCTAAAGTCCAAAGTCCAAAGTCCAAAGTCCAAAGTCTAAAGTCCAAAGTCCAAAGTCTAAAGTCAAAGTCCAAAGCCCAAAGTCCAAAGTCCAAAGTCTAAAGTCCAAAGTCCAAAGTCCAAAGTCCAAAGTCCAAAGTACAAAGTCCAAAGTCTAAAGTCCAAACTTTAAAGTCCAAAGTCCAAAGTCCAAAGTCCAAAGTCCAAAGTAAAAAGTCCAATGTCTAAAGTCCAAAGACCAAAGTCTAAAGTCCAAAGTCCAAAGTCAAAAGTCCAAAGTCCAAAGTCTAAAGTCCAAAGTCCAAAGTCCAAAGTCCAAAGTCTAAAGTCCAAAGTCCAAAGTCTAAAGTCAAAGTCCAAAGCCCAAAGTCCAAAGTCCAAAGTCTAAAGCCCAAAGTCCAAAGTCTAAAGTCAAAGTCCAAAGCCCAAAGTCCAAAGTCCAAAGTCTAGAGTCCAAAGCCCATAGTCTAAAGTCCAAAGTCTAAAGTCCAAAGTCCAAAGTCCAAAGTCCAAAGTCCAAAGTCTAAAGTCCAAAGTCCAAAGTCCAAAGTCCAAAGTCCAAAGTCTAAAGTCCAAAGTCCAAAGTCTAAAGTCCAAAGTCCAAAGTCCAAAGTTTAAAGTCCAAAGTCTAAAGTCCAAAGTCCAAAGTCCAAAGTCCAAAGTTTAAAGTCCAAAGTCTAAAGTCCAAAGTCCAAAGTCCAAAGTCCAAAGTCTAAAGTCCAAAGTCCAAAGTCCAAAGTCCAAAGTCCAAAGTCTAAAGTCCAAATTCCAAGGTCCAAAGTCTAAAGTCCAAAGCCCAAAGTCTAAAGTCCAAAGTCTAAAGTCCAAAGTCCAAAGTCCAAAGTCCAAAGTCCAAAGTCTAAAGTCCAAAGTCCAACGTCCAAAGTCCAAAGTCCAAAGTTCAAAGTCCAAAGTCCAAAGTCCAAAGTTCAAAGTCCAAAGTCCAAAGTCCAAAGTCCAAAGTCTAAAGTCCAAAGTCCAAAGTCTAAAGTCCAAAGTCCAAAGTCCAAAGTTTAAAGTCCAAAGTCCAAAGTCCAAAGTCCAAAGTCCAGAGTCCAAAGTCCAAAGTCCAAAGTCCAAAGTCTAAAGTCCAAAGTCCAAAGTCCAAAGTCCAAAGTCCAAATTCCAAGGTCCAAAGTCTAAAGTCCAAAGCCCAAAGTCTAAAGTCCAAAGTCTAAAGTCCAAAGTCCAAAGTCCAAAGTCCAAAGTCCAAAGTCTAAAGTCAAAGTCCAAAGCCCAAAGTCCAAAGTCCAAAGTCTAAAGTCCAAAGTCCATAGTCCAAAGTCCAAATTCCAAGGTCTAAAGTCCAAAGTCCAAAGTCTAAAGTCCAAAGTCCAAAGTCCAAAGTCTAAAATTTAAAGTCCAAAGTCCAAAGTCAAAGTCCAAAGTTCAAAGTCTAAAGTCCAAAGTCAAAGTCCAAAATCCAAAGCCTAAAGTCCAAAGTCCAAAGTCTAAAGTCCAAAGTCCAAAGTCTAAAGTCAAAGTCCAAAGCCCAAAGTCCAAAGTCCAAAGTCTAAAGTCCAAAGTCCAAAGTCCAAAGTCCAAAGTCCAAAGTACAAAGTCCAAAGTCTAAAGTCCAAAGTCCAAAGCCCAAAGTCCAAAGTCTAAAGTCAAAGTCCAAAGCCCAAAGTCCAAAGTCCAAAGTCTAAAGTCCAAAGTCCAAAGTCCAAAGTCCAAATTCCAAGGTCTAAAGTCCAAAGTCCAAAGTCTAAAGTCCAAAGTCCAAAGTCCAAAGACCAAAGTCTAAAGTCCAAAGTCCAAAGTCGAAAGTCCAAAGTCTAAAGTCCAAAGTCCAAAGTCCAAAGTCCAAAGTTTAAAGTCAAAGTCCAAAGCGCAAAGTCCAAAGTCCAAAGTCTAAAGTCTAAAGTCCAAAGTCCAAATTCTAAGGTCTAAAGTCCAAAGTCCAAAGTCTAAAGTCCAAAGTCCAAAGTCCAAAGTCCAAAGTCCAAAGTCCAAAGTCAAAGTCCAAAGTGCAAAGTCTAAAGTCGAAAGTCCAAAGTCCAAAGTCCAAAGTCTAAAGTCAAAGTCCAAAGCCCAAAGTCCAAAGTCTAAAGTCAAAGTCTAAAGCCCAAAGTCCAAAGTCCAAAGTCCAAAGTCTAAAGTCCAAAGTCCAAAGTCCAAAGTCCAAAGTCCAATGTCCAAAGTCCAAAGTCCAAAGTCCAAAGTCCAAAGTCCAAAGTTCAAAGTCCAAAGTCCAAAGTCCAAAGTCCAAAGTCTAAAGTCCAAAGTCCAAAGTCTAAAGTCCAAAGTCGAAAGTCCAAAGTCCAAAGTCCAAAGTCCAAAGTCCAAAGTCCAAAGTCCAAAGTCCAAAGTCTAAAGTCCAAATTCCAAGGTCCAAAGTCTAAAGTCCAAAGCCCAAAGTCTAAAGTCCAAAGTCTAAAGTCCAAAGTCCAAAGTCCAAAGTCCAAAGTCCAAAGTCCAAAGTCCAAAGTCTAAAGTCCAAAGTCCAAAGTCCAAAGTCCAAAGTCCAAAGTCCAAATTCCAAATTCCAAGGTCTAAAGTCCAAAGTCCAAAGTCCAAAGTCTAAAGTCAAAGTCCAAAGCCCAAAGTCTAAAGTCCAAAGTCCAAAGTAAAAAGTCCAATGTCTAAAGTCCAAAGCCCAAAGTCCAAAGTCCAAAGTCCAAAGTCCAAAGTTCAAAGTCTAAAGTCAAAGTCCAAAGCCCAAAGTCCAAAGTCCAAATTCCAAGGTCTAAAGTCCAAAGTCCAAAGTCCAAAGTCAAAGTCCAAAGTGCAAAGTCTAAAGTCGAAAGTCCAAAGTCCAAAGTCCAAAGTCTAAAGTCAAAGTCCAAAGCCCAAAGTCCAAAGTCCAAAGTCTAAAGTCCAAAGTCCAAAGTCCAAAGTCCAAAGTCCAAAGTCTAAAGTCAAAGTCCAAAGCCCAAAGTCCAAAGTCCAAAGTCTAAAGTCCAAAGTCCAAAGTCCAAATTCCAAGGTCTAAAGTCCAAAGTCCAAAGTCTAAAGTCCAAAGTCCAAAGTCAAAAGTCTAAAGTCCAAAGTCCAAATTCCAAGGTCTAAAGTCCAAAGTCCAAAGTCCAAAGTCTAAAGTCAAAGTCCAAAGCCCAAAGTCTAAAGTCCAAAGTCTAAAGTCCAAAGTCCAAAGTCCAAAGTCCAAAGTCTAAAGTCCAAAGTCCAAAGTCCAAAGTCCAAAGTCTAAAGTCCAAAGTCCAAAGTCCAAAGTCCAAATTCCAAGGTCTAAAGTCCAAAGTCCAAAGTCTAAAGTCCAAAGTCCAAAGTCCAAAGACCAAAGTCTAAAGTCCAAAGTCCAAAGTCGAAAGTCCAAAGTCCAAAGTCCAAATTCCAAGGTCTAAAGTCCAAAGTCCAAAGTCCAAAGTCTAAAGTCAAAGTCCAAAGCCCAAAGTCTAAAGTCCAAAGTCTAAAGTCCAAAGTCCAAAGTCCAAAGTCCAAAGTCCAAAGTTTAAAGTCAAAGTCCAAAGCGCAAAGTCCAAAGTCCAAAGTCCAAAGTAAAAAGTCCAATGTCTAAAGTCCAAAGCCCAAAGTCCAAATTCCAAGGTCTAAAGTCCAAAGTCCAAAGTCTAAAGTCCAAAGTCGAAAGTCCAAAGTCCAAAGTCCAAAGTCCAAAGTCCAAAGTCTAAAGTCCAAATTCCAAGGTCCAAAGTCTAAAGTCCAAAGCCCAAAGTCTAAAGTCCAAAGTCCAAAGTCCAAAGTCCAAAGTCTAAAGTCCAAAGTCCAAAGTCCAAAGTCTAAAGTCTAAAGTCCAAAGTCCAAAGTCCAAAGTCCAAATTCCAAAGTCCAAAGTCCAAAGTCCGGAGTCCAAAGTCCAAAGTCAAAAGTCCAAAGTCTAAAGTCAAAGTCCAAAGCCCAAAGTCCAAAGTCCAAAATCTAAAGTCCAAAATCCAAAGTCCAAAGTCCAAAGTCCAAAGTACAAAGTCCAAAGTCTAAAGTCCAAAGTCCAAAGTCCAAAGTCCAAAGTCTAAAGTCCAAAGTCCAAAGTCTAAAGTCAAAGTCCAAAGCCCAAAGTCCAAAGTCCAAAGTCTAAAGTCCAAAGTCCAAAGTCCAAAGTCCAAAGTCCAAAGTACAAAGTCCAAAGTCTAAAGTCCAAACTTTAAAGTCCAAAATCCAAAGTCCAAAGTCCAAAGTCCAAAGTAAAAAGTCCAATGTCTAAAGTCCAAAGACCAAAGTCTAAAGTCCAAAGTCCAAAGTCAAAAGTCCAAAGTCCAAAGTCTAAAGTCCAAAGTCCAAAGTCCAAAGTCCAAAGTCTAAAGTCCAAAGTCCAAAGTCTAAAGTCAAAGTCCAAAGCCCAAAGTCCAAAGTCCAAAGTCTAAAGCCCAAAGTCCAAAGTCTAAAGTCAAAGTCCAAAGCCCAAAGTCCAAAGTCCAAAGTCTAGAGTCCAAAGCCCATAGTCTAAAGTCCAAAGTCTAAAGTCCAAAGTCCAAAGTCCAAAGTCCAAAGTCCAAAGTCTAAAGTCCAAAGTCCAAAGTCCAAAGTCCAAAGTCCAAAGTCTAAAGTCCAAAGTCCAAAGTCTAAAGTCCAAAGTCCAAAGTCCAAAGTTTAAAGTCCAAAGTCTAAAGTCCAAAGTCCAAAGTCCAAAGTCCAAAGTTTAAAGTCCAAAGTCTAAAGTCCAAAGTCCAAAGTCCAAAGTCCAAAGTCTAAAGTCCAAAGTCCAAAGTCCAAAGTCCAAAGTCCAAAGTCTAAAGTCCAAATTCCAAGGTCCAAAGTCTAAAGTCCAAAGCCCAAAGTCTAAAGTCCAAAGTCTAAAGTCCAAAGTCCAAAGTCCAAAGTCCAAAGTCCAAAGTCTAAAGTCCAAAGTCCAACGTCCAAAGTCCAAAGTCCAAAGTACAAAGTCCAAAGTCTAAAGTCCAAAGTCCAAAGCCCAAAGTCCAAAGTCTAAAGTCAAAGTCCAAATTCCAAGGTCTAAAGTCCAAAGTCCAAAGTCTAAAGTCCAAAGTCCAAAGTCCAAAGTCTAAAGTCCAAAGTCCAACGTCCAAAGTCCAAAGTCCAAAGTACAAAGTCCAAAGTCCAAAGTCCAAAGTCTAAAGTCCAAAGTCCAAAGTCTAAAGTCAAAGTCCAAAGCCCAAAGTCCAAAGTCCAAAGTCTAAAGTCCAAAGTCCAAAGTCCAACGTCCAAAGTCCAAAGTCCAAAGTACAAAGTCCAAAGTCCAAAGTCCAAAGTCTAAAGTCCAAAGTCCAAAGTCTAAAGTCAAAGTCCAAAGCCCAAAGTCCAAAGTCCAAAGTCTAAAGTCCAAAGTCCAAAGTCCAAAGTCCAAAGTCCAAAGTACAAAGTCCAAAGTCTAAAGTCCAAAGTCCAAAGCCCAAAGTCCAAAGTCTAAAGTCAAAGTCCAAAGCCCAAAGTCCAAAGTCCAAAGTCTAAAGTCCAAAGTCCAAAGTCCAAAGTCCAAATTCCAAGGTCTAAAGTCTAAAGTCAAAGTCCAAAGCCCAAAGTCCAAAGTCCAAATTCCAAGGTCTAAAGTCCAAAGTCCAAAGTCCAAAGTCAAAGTCCAAAGTGCAAAGTCTAAAGTCGAAAGTCCAAAGTCCAAAGTCCAAAGTCTAAAGTCAAAGTCCAAAGCCCAAAGTCCAAAGTCCAAAGTCTAAAGTCCAAAGTCCAAAGTCCAAAGTCCAAAGTCCAAAGTCTAAAGTCAAAGTCCAAAGCCCAAAGTCCAAAGTCCAAAGTCTAAAGTCCAAAGTCCAAAGTCCAAATTCCAAGGTCTAAAGTCCAAAGTCCAAAGTCTAAAGTCCAAAGTCCAAAGTCAAAAGTCTAAAGTCCAAAGTCCAAATTCCAAGGTCTAAAGTCCAAAGTCCAAAGTCCAAAGTCTAAAGTCAAAGTCCAAAGCCCAAAGTCTAAAGTCCAAAGTCTAAAGTCCAAAGTCCAAAGTCCAAAGTCCAAAGTCTAAAGTCCAAAGTCCAAAGTCCAAAGTCCAAAGTCTAAAGTCCAAAGTCCAAAGTCCAAAGTCCAAATTCCAAGGTCTAAAGTCCAAAGTCCAAAGTCTAAAGTCCAAAGTCCAAAGTCCAAAGACCAAAGTCTAAAGTCCAAAGTCCAAAGTCGAAAGTCCAAAGTCCAAAGTCCAAATTCCAAGGTCTAAAGTCCAAAGTCCAAAGTCCAAAGTCTAAAGTCAAAGTCCAAAGCCCAAAGTCTAAAGTCCAAAGTCTAAAGTCCAAAGTCCAAAGTCCAAAGTCCAAAGTCCAAAGTTTAAAGTCAAAGTCCAAAGCGCAAAGTCCAAAGTCCAAAGTCCAAAGTAAAAAGTCCAATGTCTAAAGTCCAAAGCCCAAAGTCCAAATTCCAAGGTCTAAAGTCCAAAGTCCAAAGTCTAAAGTCCAAAGTCGAAAGTCCAAAGTCCAAAGTCCAAAGTCCAAAGTCCAAAGTCTAAAGTCCAAATTCCAAGGTCCAAAGTCTAAAGTCCAAAGCCCAAAGTCTAAAGTCCAAAGTCCAAAGTCCAAAGTCCAAAGTCTAAAGTCCAAAGTCCAAAGTCCAAAGTCTAAAGTCTAAAGTCCAAAGTCCAAAGTCCAAAATCCAAATTCCAAAGTCCAAAGTCCAAAGTCCGGAGTCCAAAGTCCAAAGTCAAAAGTCCAAAGTCTAAAGTCAAAGTCCAAAGCCCAAAGTCCAAAGTCCAAAATCTAAAGTCCAAAATCCAAAGTCCAAAGTCCAAAGTCCAAAGTACAAAGTCCAAAGTCTAAAGTCCAAAGTCCAAAGTCCAAAGTCCAAAGTCTAAAGTCCAAAGTCCAAAGTCTAAAGTCAAAGTCCAAAGCCCAAAGTCCAAAGTCCAAAGTCTAAAGTCCAAAGTCCAAAGTCCAAAGTCCAAAGTCCAAAGTACAAAGTCCAAAGTCTAAAGTCCAAACTTTAAAGTCCAAAGTCCAAAGTCCAAAGTCCAAAGTCCAAAGTAAAAAGTCCAATGTCTAAAGTCCAAAGACCAAAGTCTAAAGTCCAAAGTCCAAAGTCAAAAGTCCAAAGTCCAAAGTCTAAAGTCCAAAGTCCATAGCCCAAAGTCCAAAGTCCAAAATCTAAAGTCCAAAGTCTAAAGTCAAAGTCCAAAGCCCAAAGTCTAAAGTCCAAAGTCTAAAGTCCAAAGTCCAAAGTCCAAAGTCCAAAGTCCAAAGTTTAAAGTCAAAGTCCAAAGCGCAAAGTCCAAAGTCCAAAGTCTAAAGTCCAAAGTCCAAAGTCTAAAGTCCAAATTCCAAGGTCTAAAGTCCAAAGTCCAAAGTCAAAGTCCAAAGTGCAAAGTCTAAAGTCGAAAGTCGAAAGTCCAAAGTCCAAAGTCTAAAGTCAAAGTCCAAAGCCCAAAGTCCAAAGTCCAAAGTCTAAAGTCAAAGTCCAAAGCCCAAAGTCCAAAGTCTAAAGTCAAAGTCTAAAGCCCAAAGTCCAAAGTCCAAAGTCCAAAGTCTAAAGTCCAAAGTCCAAAGTCCAAAGTCCAAAGTCCAATGTCCAAAGTCCAAAGTCCAAAGTCCAAAGTTCAAAGTCCAAAGTCCAAAGTCCAAAGTCCAAAGTCTAAAGTCCAAAGTCCAAAGTCTAAAGTCCAAAGTCGAAAGTCCAAAGTCCAAAGTCCAAAGTCCAAAGTCCAAAGTCCAAAGTCCAAAGTCCAAAGTCTAAAGTCCAAATTCCAAGGTCCAAAGTCTAAAGTCCAAAGCCCAAAGTCTAAAGTCCAAAGTCTAAAGTCCAAAGTCCAAAGTCCAAAGTCCAAAGTCCAAAGTCTAAAGTCCAAAGTCCAAAGTCCAAAGTCCAAAGTCCAAAGTCCAAATTCCAAATTCCAAGGTCTAAAGTCCAAAGTCCAAAGTCCAAAGTCTAAAGTCAAAGTCCAAAGCCCAAAGTCTAAAGTCCAAAGTCCAAAGTAAAAAGTCCAATGTCTAAAGTCCAAAGCCCAAAGTCCAAAGTCCAAAGTCCAAAGTCCAAAGTTCAAAGTCTAAAGTCAAAGTCCAAAGCCCAAAGTCCAAAGTCCAAATTCCAAGGTCTAAAGTCCAAAGTCCAAAGTTCAAAGTCAAAGTCCAAAGTGCAAAGTCTAAAGTCGAAAGTCCAAAGTCCAAAGTTCAAAGTCTAAAGTCAAAG
>JAZKLR010001000.1:0-38778 GCA_037103525.1 Ganaspis brasiliensis
TTTTACGTATATCAAGATTTCGACCCCGAAAAAATTATATCAAGATTTCGACCCCGAAAAAATTGTATTTTACGTATATCAAGATTTCGACCCGAAAAAATTATATCAAGATTTCGACCCCGAAAAAATTGTATTTTACGTATATCAAGATTTCGACCCCTAAAAATTATATCAAGATTTCGACCCCGAAAAAAATTTATTTTTAATATATCAAGATTTCGACCCCGAAAAATTATATCAAGATTCGACCCCGAAAAAATTGTATTTTACGTATATCAAGATTTCGACCCCGAAAAAATTGTATTTTACGTATATCAAGATTTCGACCCCGAAAAAATTATATCAAGATTTCGACCCCGAAAAAATTATATCAAGATTTCGACCCCGAAAAAATTGTATTTTACGTATATCAAGATTCGACCCCGAAAAAATTATATCAAGATTTCGACCCCGAAAAAATTGTATTTTACGTATATCAAGATTTCGACCCCGAAAAAATTGTATTTTACGTATTCAAGATTTCGACCCCGAAAAAATTATATCAAGATTTCGACCCCGAAAAAATTGTATTTTACGTATATCAAGATTTCGACCCCGAAAAAATTATATCAAGATTTCGACCCCGAAAAAATTGTATTTACGTATATCAAGATTTCGACCCCGAAAAAATTGTATTTTACGTATATCAAGATTTCGACCCCGAAAAAATTATATCAAGATTTCGACCCCGAAAAAATTATATCAAGATTTCGACCCCGAAAAAATTGTATTTTACGTATATCAAGATTTCGACCCCGAAAAAATTATATCAAGATTTCGACCCCGAAAAAATTGTATTTTACGTATATCAAGATTTCGACCCCGAAAAAATTGTATTTTACGTATATCAAGATTTCGACCCCGAAAAAATTATATCAAGATTTCGACCCCGAAAAAATTGTATTTTACGTATATCAAGATTTCGACCCCGAAAAAATTATATCAAGATTTCGACCCCGAAAAATTGTATTTTACGTATATCAAGATTTCGACCCGAAAAAATATATCAAGATTTCGACCCCGAAAAAATTGTATTTTACGTATATCAAGATTCGACCCCGAAAAAAATTATATCAAGATTTCGACCCCGAAAAAAATTTAATTTTTATATATCAAGCTTTCGACCCCGAAAAAATTATATCAAGATTTCGACCCCGAAAAAATTGTATTTTACGTATATCAAGATTCGACCCCGAAAAAAATTGTATTTTACGTATATCAAGATTTCGACCCCGAAAAAATTATATCAAGATTTCGACCCCGAAAAAATTGTATTTTACGTATATCAAGATTTCGACCCCGAAAAAATTATATCAAGATTTCGACCCCGAAAAAATTGTATTTTACGTATATCAAGATTTCGACCCCGAAAAATTATATCAAGATTTCGACCCGAAAAATTATATCAAGATTTCGACCCCGAAAAAATTGTATTTTACGTATATCAAGATTTCGACCCCGAAAAAATTATATCAAGATTTCGACCCCGAAAAAATTGTATTTTCGTATATCAAGATTTCGACCCCGAAAAAATTATATCAAGATTTCGACCCCGAAAAAATTGTATTTTACGTATATCAAGATTTCGACCCGAAAAAATTGTATTTTACGTATATCAAGATTTCGACCCCGAAAAAATTATATCAAGATTTCGACCCCGAAAAAATTGTATTTACGTATATCAAGATTTCGACCCGAAAAATTATATCAAGATTTCGACCCCGAAAAAATTGTATTTTACGTATATCAAGATTTCGACCCCGAAAAATTATATCAAGATTTCGACCCCGAAAAAATTGTATTTTACGTATATCAAGATTTCGACCCCGAAAAAATTATATCAAGATTTCGACCCCGAAAAAAATTGTATTTTTAATATATCAAGATTTCGACCCCGAAAAAATTATATCAAGATTTCGACCCCGAAAAAATTGTATTTTACGTATATCAAGATTTCGACCCCGAAAAAATTGTATTTTACGTATATCAAGATTTCGACCCCGAAAAAATTATATCAAGATTTCGACCCCGAAAAAATTGTATTTTACGTATATCAAGATTTCGACCCCGAAAAAATTATATCAAGATTTCGACCCCGAAAAAATTGTATTTTACGTATATCAAGATTTCGACCCCGAAAAAATTGTATTTTACGTATATCAAGATTTCGACCCCGAAAAAATTATATCAAGATTTCGACCCCGAAAAAATTGTATTTTACGTATATCAAGATTTCGACCCCGAAAAAATTGTATTTTACGTATATCAAGATTTCGACCCCGAAAAAATTATATCAAGATTTCGACCCCGAAAAAAATTTAATTTTTAATATATCAAGATTTCGACCCCGAAAAAATTATATCAAGATTTCGACCCCGAAAAAATTGTATTTTACGTATATCAAGATTTCGACCCCGAAAAAATTATATCAAGATTTCGACCCCGAAAAAATTGTATTTTACGTATATCAAGATTTCGACCCCGAAAAAATTATATCAAGATTTCGACCCCGAAAAAATTGTATTTTACGTATATCAAGATTTCGACCCCGAAAAAATTATATCAAGATTTCGACCCCGAAAAAATTGTATTTTACGTATATCAAGATTTCGACCCCGAAAAAATTATATCAAGATTTCGACCCCGAAATAATTGTATTTTACGTATATCAAGATTTCGACCCCGAAAAAATTATATCAAGATTTCGACCCCGAAAAAATTGTATTTTACGTATATCAAGATTTCGACCCCGAAAAAATTATATCAAGATTTCGACCCCGAAAAAATTGTATTTTACGTATATCAAGATTTCGACCCCGAAAAAATTATATCAAGATTTCGACCCCGAAAAAATTGTATTTTACGTATATCAAGATTTCGACCCCGAAAAAATTATATCAAGATTTCGACCCCGAAAAAATTTAATTTTTAATATATCAAGATTTCGACCCCGAAAAAATTATATCAAGATTTCGACCCCGAAAAAATTGTATTTTACGTATATCAAGATTTCGACCCCGAAAAAATTATATCAAGATTTCGACCCCGAAAAAATTGTATTTTACGTATATCAAGATTTCGACCCCGAAAAAATTATATCAAGATTTCGACCCCGAAAAAATTGTATTTTACGTATATCAAGATTTCGACCCCGAAAAAATTATATCAAGATTTCGACCCCGAAAAAATTGTATTTTACGTATATCAAGATTTCGACCCCGAAAAAATTATATCAAGATTTCGACCCCGAAAAAATTGTATTTTACGTATATCAAGATTTCGACCCCGAAAAAATTGTATTTTACGTATATCAAGATTTCGACCCCGAAAAAATTATATCAAGATTTCGACCCCGAAAAAATTGTATTTTACGTATATCAAGATTTCGACCCCGAAAAAATTATATCAAGATTTCGACCCCGAAAAAATTGTATTTTACGTATATCAAGATTTCGACCCCGAAAAAATTATATCAAGATTTCGACCCCGAAAAAATTTAATTTTACGTATATCAAGATTTCGACCCCGAAAAAATTATATCAAGATTTCGACCCCGAAAAAATTTAATTTTTAATAAATCGAGATTTCTACCCCGAAAAAATTATATCGAGATTTCGACCCCGAAAAAATTGTATTTTACGTATATCAAGATTTCGACCCCGAAAAAATTGTATTTTACGTATATCAAGATTTCGACCCCGAAAAAATTGTATTTTACGTATATCAAGATTTCGACCCCGAAAAAATTGTATTTTACGTATATCAAGATTTCGACCCCGAAAAAATTATATCAAGATTTCGACCCCGAAAAAATTGTATTTTACGTATATCAAGATTTCGACCCCGAAAAAATTGTATTTTACGTATATCAAGATTTCGACCCCGAAAAAATTGTATTTTACGTATATCAAGATTTCGACCCCGAAAAAATTATATCAAGATTTCGACCCCGAAAAAATTGTATTTTACGTATATCAAGATTTCGACCCCGAAAAAATTATATCAAGATTTCGACCCCGAAAAAATTGTATTTTACGTATATCAAGATTTCGACCCCGAAAAAATTGTATTTTACGTATATCAAGATTTCGACCCCGAAAAAATTATATCAAGATTTCGACCCCGAAAAAATTTAATTTTACGTATATCAAGATTTTGACCCCGAAAAAATTATATCAAGATTTCGACCCCGAAAAAATTGTATTTTACGTATATCAAGATTTCGACCCCGAAAAAATTGTATTTTACGTATATCAAGATTTCGACCCCGAAAAAATTGTATTTTACGTATATCAAGATTTCGACCCCGAAAAAATTATATCAAGATTTCGACCCCGAAAAAATTGTATTTTACGTATATCAAGATTTCGACCCCGAAAAAATTATATCAAGATTTCGACCCCGAAAAAATTGTATTTTACGTATATCAAGATTTCGACCCCGAAAAAATTATATCAAGATTTCGACCCCGAAAAAATTGTATTTTACGTATATCAAGATTTCGACCCCGAAAAAATTGTATTTTACGTATATCAAGATTTCGACCCCGAAAAAATTATATCAAGATTTCGACCCCGAAAAAATTGTATTTTACGTATATCAAGATTTCGACCCCGAAAAAATTGTATTTTACGTATATCAAGATTTCGACCCCGAAAAAATTATATCAAGATTTCGACCCCGAAAAAATTTAATTTTACGTATATCAAGATTTCGACCCCGAAAAAATTATATCAAGATTTCGACCCCGAAAAAATTGTATTTTACGTATATCATGATTTCGACCCCGAAAAAATTATATCAAGATTTCGACCCCGAAAAAATTGTATTTTACGTATATCAAGATTTCGACCCCGAAAAAATTGTATTTTACGTATATCAAGATTTCGACCCCGAAAAAATTGTATTTTACGTATATCAAGATTTCGACCCCGAAAAAATTATATCAAGATTTCGACCCCGAAAAAATTATATCAAGATTTCGACCCCGAAAAAATTGTATTTTACGTATATCAAGATTTCGACCCCGAAAAAATTGTATTTTACGTATATCAAGATTTCGACCCCGAAAAAATTATATCAAGATTTCGACCCCGAAAAAATTGTATTTTACGTATATCAAGATTTCGACCCCGAAAAAATTATATCAAGATTTCGACCCCGAAAAAATTGTATTTTACGTATATGAAGATTTCGACCCCGAAAAAATTGTATTTTACGTATATCAAGATTTCGACCCCGAAAAAATTATATCAAGATTTCGACCCCGAAAAAATTGTATTTTACGTATATCAAGATTTCGACCCCGAAAAAATTGTATTTTACGTATATCAAGATTTCGACCCCGAAAAAATTGTATTTTACGTATATCAAGATTTCGACCCCGAAAAAATTATATCAAGATTTCGACCCCGAAAAAATTGTATTTTACGTATATCAAGATTTCGACCCCGAAAAAATTGTATTTTACGTATATCAAGATTTCGACCCCGAAAAAATTATATCAAGATTTCGACCCCGAAAAAATTTAATTTTACGTATATCAAGATTTCGACCCCGAAAAAATTATATCAAGATTTCGACCCCGAAAAAATTGTATTTTACGTATATCAAGATTTCGACCCCGAAAAAATTGTATTTTACGTATTTCAAGATTTCGACCCCGAAAAAATTATATCAAGATTTCGACCCCGAAAAAATTGTATTTTACGTATATCAAGATTTCGACCCCGAAAAAATTGTATTTTACGTATATCAAGATTTCGACCCCGAAAAAATTATATCAAGATTTCGACCCCGAAAAAATTGTATTTTACGTATATCAAGATTTCGACCCCGAAAAAATTATATCAAGATTTCGACCCCGAAAAAATTGTATTTTACGTATATCAAGATTTCGACCCCGAAAAAATTATATCAAGATTTCGACCCCGAAAAAATTGTATTTTACGTATATCAAGATTTCGACCCCGAAAAAATTATATCAAGATTTCGACCCCGAAAAAATTGTATTTTACGTATATCAAGATTTCGACCCCGAAAAAATTGTATTTTACGTATATCAAGATTTCGACCCCGAAAAAATTATATCAAGATTTCGACCCCGAAAAAATTGTATTTTACGTATATCAAGATTTCGACCCCGAAAAAATTGTATTTTACGTATATCAAGATTTCGACCCCGAAAAAATTATATCAAGATTTCGACCCCGAAAAAATTTAATTTTACGTATATCAAGATTTCGACCCCGAAAAAATTATATCAAGATTTCGACCCCGAAAAAATTGTATTTTACGTATATCATGATTTCGACCCCGAAAAAATTATATCAAGATTTCGACCCCGAAAAAATTGTATTTTACGTATATCAAGATTTCGACCCCGAAAAAATTGTATTTTACGTATATCAAGATTTCGACCCCGAAAAAATTGTATTTTACGTATATCAAGATTTCGACCCCGAAAAAATTATATCAAGATTTCGACCCCGAAAAAATTATATCAAGATTTCGACCCCGAAAAAATTGTATTTTACGTATATCAAGATTTCGACCCCGAAAAAATTGTATTTTACGTATATCAAGATTTCGACCCCGAAAAAATTATATCAAGATTTCGACCCCGAAAAAATTGTATTTTACGTATATCAAGATTTCGACCCCGAAAAAATTATATCAAGATTTCGACCCCGAAAAAATTGTATTTTACGTATATGAAGATTTCGACCCCGAAAAAATTGTATTTTACGTATATCAAGATTTCGACCCCGAAAAAATTATATCAAGATTTCGACCCCGAAAAAATTGTATTTTACGTATATCAAGATTTCGACCCCGAAAAAATTGTATTTTACGTATATCAAGATTTCGACCCCGAAAAAATTGTATTTTACGTATATCAAGATTTCGACCCCGAAAAAATTATATCAAGATTTCGACCCCGAAAAAATTGTATTTTACGTATATCAAGATTTCGACCCCGAAAAAATTGTATTTTACGTATATCAAGATTTCGACCCCGAAAAAATTATATCAAGATTTCGACCCCGAAAAAATTTAATTTTACGTATATCAAGATTTCGACCCCGAAAAAATTATATCAAGATTTCGACCCCGAAAAAATTGTATTTTACGTATATCAAGATTTCGACCCCGAAAAAATTGTATTTTACGTATTTCAAGATTTCGACCCCGAAAAAATTATATCAAGATTTCGACCCCGAAAAAATTGTATTTTACGTATATCAAGATTTCGACCCCGAAAAAATTGTATTTTACGTATATCAAGATTTCGACCCCGAAAAAATTATATCAAGATTTCGACCCCGAAAAAATTGTATTTTACGTATATCAAGATTTCGACCCCGAAAAAATTATATCAAGATTTCGACCCCGAAAAAATTGTATTTTACGTATATCAAGATTTCGACCCCGAAAAAATTGTATTTTACGTATATCAAGATTTCGACCCCGAAAAAATTATATCAAGATTTCGACCCCGAAAAAATTGTATTTTATGTATATCAAGATTTCGACCCCGAAAAAATTGTATTTTACGTATATCAAGATTTCGACCCCGAAAAAATTATATCAAGATTTCGACCCCGAAAAAATTTAATTTTACGTATATCAAGATTTCGACCCCGAAAAAATTATATCAAGATTTCGACCCCGAAAAAATTGTATTTTACGTATATCAAGATTTCGACCCCGAAAAAATTATATCAAGATTTCGACCCCGAAAAAATTGTATTTTACGTATATCAAGATTTCGACCCCGAAAAAATTATATCAAGATTTCGACCCCGAAAAAATTGTATTTTACGTATATCAAGATTTCGACCCCGAAAAAATTGTATTTTACGTATATCAAGATTTGGACCCCGAAAAAATTATATCAAGATTTCGACCCCGAAAAAATTTAATTTTACGTATATCAAGATTTCGACCCCGAAAAAATTATATCAAGATTTCGACCCCGAAAAAATTGTATTTTACGTATATCAAGATTTCGACCCCGAAAAAATTATATCAAGATTTCGACCCCGAAAAAATTGTATTTTACGTATATCAAGATTTCGACCCCGAAAAAATTATATCAAGATTTCGACCCCGAAAAAATTTAATTTTACGTATATCAAGATTTCGACCCCGAAAAAATTATATCAAGATTTCGACCCCGAAAAAATTTAATTTTTAATAAATCGAGATTTCTACCCCGAAAAAATTATATCAAGATTTCGACCTAAAACACCAAAATTAACACCTAATTAGACATCGAAAAACATCCCCTCCCTAAAACACCTAAATTAATACCTAATTACACATCAAAACACACCCCCTACGTAGAGCACCACATTTAACACCTAATTACACATCAAAACACACCCCCCATCCTAGACACCACATTTAACACCTAATTACACATCAAAACACACCCCCTACGTAGAGCACCACATTTAACACCTAATTACACATCAAAACACACCCCCCATCCTAGACACCACATTTAACACCTAATTAGACATCGAAAAACATCCCCTCCCTAAAACACCTAAATTAATACCTAATTACACATCAAAACACACCCCCTACGTAGAGCACCACCTTTAACACCTAATTACACATCAAAACACACCCCCCATCCTAGACACCACATTTAACACCTAATTACACATCAAAACACACCCCCTACGTAGAGCACCACATTTAACACCTAATTACACATCAAAACACACCCCCCATCCTAGACACCACATTTAACACCTAATTAGACATCAAAACACACCCCCTACGTAGAGCACCACATTTAACACCTAATTACACATCAAAACACACCCCCCATCCTAGACACCACATTTAACACCTAATTAGACATCGAAAAACATCCCCTCCCTAAAACACCTAAATTAATACCTAATTACACATCAAAACACACCCCCTACGTAGAGCACCACCTTTAACACCTAATTACACATCAAAACACACCCCCCATCCTAGACACCACATTTAACACCTAATTACACATCAAAACACACCCCCTACGTAGAGCACCACATTTAACACCTAATTACACATCAAAACACACCCCCCATCCTAGACACCACATTTAACACCTAATTAGACATCAAAACACACCCCCTACGTAGAGCACCACATTTAACACCTAATTACACATCAAAACACACCCCCTACGTAGAGCACCACATTTAACACCTAATTACACATCAAAACACACCCCCTACGTAGAGCACCACATTTAACACCTAATTACACATCAAAACACACCCCCCATCCTAGACACCACATTTAACACCTAATTAGACATCGAAACACACCCCCCATCCTAGACACCACATTTAACACCTAATTACACATCGAAAAACATCCCCTCCCTAAAACACCTAAATTAATACCTAATTACACATCAAAACACACCCCCTACGTAGAGCACCACATTTAACACCTAATTACACATCAAAACACACCCCACATCCTAGACACCACATTTAACACCTAATTAGACATCGAAAAACATCCCCTCCCTAAAACACCTAAATTAATACCTAATTACACATCAAAACACACCCCCTACGTAGAGCACCACATTTAACACCCAATTACACATCAAAACACACCCCCCATCCTAGACACCACATTTAACACCTAATTAGACATCGAAAAACATCCCCTCCCTAAAACACCTAAATTAATACCTAATTACACATCAAAACACACCCCCTACGTAGAGCACCACATTTAACACCTAATTACACATCAAAACACACCCCCCATCCTAGACACCACATTTAACACCTAATTACACATCGAAAAACATCCCCTCCCTAAAACACCTAAATTAATACCTAATTACACATCAAAACACACCCCCTACGTAGAGCACCACATTTAACACCTAATTACACATCAAAACACACCCCCCATCCTAGACACCACATTTAACACCTAATTAGACATCGAAAAACATCCCCTCCCTAAAACACCTAAATTAATACCTAATTACACATCAAAACACACCCCCTACGTAGAGCACCACATTTAACACCTAATTACACATCAAAACACACCCCACATCCTAGACACCACATTTAACACCTAATTACACATCAAAACACACCCCCCATCCTAGACACCACATTTAACACCTAATTAGACATCGAAAAACATCCCCTCCCTAAAACACCTAAATTAATACCTAATTACACATCAAAACACACCCCCTACGTAGAGCACCACATTTAACACCTAATTACACATCAAAACACACCCCCCATCCTAGACACCACATTTAACACCTAATTACACGTCAAAACACACCCCCTACGTAGAGCACCACATTTAACACCTAATTACACATCAAAACACACCCCCCATCCTAGACACCACATTTAACACCTAATTAGACATCAAAACACACCCCCTACGTAGAGCACCACATTTAACACCTAATTACACATCAAAACACACCCCCTACGTAGAGCACCACATTTAACACCTAATTACACATCAAAACACACCCCCTACGTAGAGCACCACATTTAACACCTAATTACACATCAAAACACACCCCCCATCCTAGACACCACATTTAACACCTAATTAGACATCGAAAAACATCCCCTCCCTAAAACACCTAAATTAATACCTAATTACACATCAAAACACACCCCCTACGTAGAGCACCACCTTTAACACCTAATTACACATCAAAACACACCCCCCATCCTAGACACCACATTTAACACCTAATTACACATCAAAACACACCCCCTACGTAGAGCACCACATTTAACACCTAATTACACATCAAAACACACCCCCCATCCTAGACACCACATTTAACACCTAATTACACATCGAAAAACATCCCCTCCCTAAAACACCTAAATTAATACCTAATTAAACATCAAAAACCATCCCCCACCTAAAACAGCTAAATTAACCTCTAATTAAACATCAAAAACCATCCCCTTTCTAAAACAGCTAAATTAACCTCTAATTAAACATCAAAAACCATCCCCTTTCTAAAACAGCTAAATTAACCTCTAATTAAACATCAAAAACCATCCCCTTCCTAAAACAGTAAAATTAACACCTAATTAAACATCAAAAACCATCCCCCACCTAAAACAGCTAAATTAACGTCTAATTAAACATCAAAAACCATCCCCTTCCTAAAACAGTAAAATTAACACCTAATTAAACATCAAAAACCATCCCCTTCCTAAAACAGTAAAATTAACACCTAATTAAACATCAAAAACCATCCCCTTCCTAAAACAGTAAAATTAACACCTAATTAAACATCAAAAACCATCCCCTTCCTAAAACAGTAAAATTAACACCTAATTAAACATCAAAAACCATCCCCTTCCTAAAACAGTAAAATTAACACCTAATTACACATCAAAACACACCCCCTACGTAGAGCACCACATTTAACACCTAATTACACATCAAAACACACCCCCTACGTAGAGCACCACATTTAACACCTAATTACACATCAAAACACACCTCCCATCCTAGACACCACATTTAACACCTAATTACACATCAAAAACCATCCCCTTCCTAAAACAGTAAAATTAACACCTAATTACACATCAAAACACACCCCCTACGTAGAGCACCACATTTAACACCTAATTACACATCAAAACACACCCCCCATCCTAGACACCACATTTAACACCTAATTACACATCAAAACACACCCCCTACGTAGAGCACCACATTTAACACCTAATTACACATCAAAACACACCCCCCATCCTAGACACCACATTTAACACCTAATTAGACATCGAAACACACCCCCCATCCTAGACACCACATTTAACACCTAATTAGACATCGAAAAACATCCCCTCCCTAAAACACCTAAATTAATACCTAATTACACATCAAAACACACCCCCTACGTAGAGCACCACATTTAACACCTAATTACACATCAAAACACACCCCCCATCCTAGACACCACATTTAACACCTAATTACACATCAAAACACACCCCCTACGTAGAGCACCACATTTAACACCTAATTACACATCAAAACACACCCCCCATCCTAGACACCACATTTAACACCTAATTACACATCAAAACACACCCCCCATCCTAGACACCACATTTAACACCTAATTAGACATCGAAAAACATCCCCTCCCTAAAACACCTAAATTAATACCTAATTACACATCAAAACACACCCCCTACGTAGAGCACCACATTTAACACCTAATTACACATCAAAACACACCCCCCATCCTAGACACCACATTTAACACCTAATTAGACATCGAAAAACATCCCCTCCCTAAAACACCTAAATTAATACCTAATTACACATCAAAACACACCCCCTACGTAGAGCACCACATTTAACACCTAATTACACATCAAAACACACCCCCCATCCTAGACACCACATTTAACACCTAATTACACATCAAAACACACCCCCCATCCTAGACACCACATTTAACACCTAATTAGACATCGAAAAACATCCCCTCCCTAAAACACCTAAATTAATACCTAATTACACATCAAAACACACCCCCTACGTAGAGCACCACATTTAACACCTAATTACACATCAAAACACACCCCCCATCCTAGACACCACATTTAACACCTAATTAGACATCGAAAAACATCCCCTCCCTAAAACACCTAAATTAATACCTAATTACACATCAAAACACACCCCCTACGTAGAGCACCACATTTAACACCTAATTACACATCAAAACACACCCCCCATCCTAGACACCACATTTAACACCTAATTACACATCAAAACACACCCCCTACGTAGAGCACCACATTTAACACCTAATTACACATCAAAACACACCCCCCATCCTAGACACCACATTTAACACCTAATTACACATCAAAACACACCCCCCATCCTAGACACCACATTTAACACCTAATTACACATCAAAACACACCCCCCATCCTAGACACCACATTTAACACCTAATTAGACATCGAAAAACATCCCCTCCCTAAAACACCTAAATTAATACCTAATTACACATCAAAACACACCCCCTACGTAGAGCACCACATTTAACACCTAATTACACATCAAAACACACCCCCCATCCTAGACACCACATTTAACACCTAATTAGACATCGAAAAACATCCCCTCCCTAAAACACCTAAATTAATACCTAATTACACATCAAAAACCATCCCCTTCCTAAAACAGTAAAATTAACACCTAATTAAACATCAAAAACCATCCCCTTCCTAAAACAGTAAAATTAACACCTAATTAAACATCAAAAACCATCCCCTTCCTAAAACAGTAAAATTAACACCTAATTAAACATCAAAAACCATCCCCTTCCTAAAACAGTAAAATTAACACCTAATTAAACATCAAAAACCATCCCCTTCCTAAAACAGTAAAATTAACACCTAATTAAACATCAAAAACCATCCCCTTTCTAAAACAGCTAAATTAACCTCTAATTAAACATCAAAAACCATCCCCTTTCTAAAACAGTAAAATTAACACCTAATTAAACATCAAAAACCATCCCCTTCCTAAAACAGTAAAATTAACACCTAATTAAACATCAAAAACCATCCCCTTCCTAAAACAGTAAAATTAACACCTAATTAAACATCAAAAACCATCCCCTTCCTAAAACAGTAAAATTAACACCTAATTAAACATCAAAAACCATCCCCTTCCTAAAACAGTAAAATTAACACCTAATTAAACATCAAAAACCATCCCCTTCCTAAAACAGTAAAATTAACACCTAATTAAACATCAAAAACCATCCCCTTCCTAAAACAGTAAAATTAACACCTAATTAAACATCAAAAACCATCCCCTTCCTAAAACAGTAAAATTAACACCTAATTAAACATCAAAAACCATCCCCTTCCTAAAACAGTAAAATTAACACCTAATTAAACATCAAAAAACATCCCCTTCCTAAAACAGTAAAATAAACACCTAATTAAACATCAAAAACCATCCCCTTCCTAAAACAGTAAAATTAACACCTAATTAAACATCAAAAAACATCCCCTTCCTAAAACAGTAAAATTAACACCTAATTAAACATCAAAAACCATCCCCTTCCTAAAACAGTAAAATTAACACCTAATTAAACATCAAAAACCATCCCCTTTCTAAAACAGCTAAATTAACCTCTAATTAAACATCAAAAACCATCCCCCACCTAAAACAGCTAAATTAACCTCTAATTAAACATCAAAAACCATCCCCCACCTAAAACAGCTAAATTAACCTCTAATTAAACATCAAAAACCATCCCCTTCCTAAAACAGTAAAATTAACACCTAATTAAACATCAAAAACCATCCCCTTTCTAAAACAGCTAAATTAACCTCTAATTAAACATCAAAAACCATCCCCTTCCTAAAACAGTAAAATTAACACCTAATTAAACATCAAAAACCATCCCCTTCCTAAAACAGTAAAATTAACACCTAATTAAACATCAAAAACCATCCCCTTCCTAAAACAGTAAAATTAACACCTAATTAAACATCAAAAACCATCCCCTTCCTAAAACAGCAAAATTAACATCTAATTAAACATCAAAAACCATCCCCTTCCTAAAACAGTAAAATTAACACCTAATTAAACATCAAAAACCATCCCCCACCTAAAACAGCAAAATTAACATCTAATTAAACATCAAAAACCATCCCCTTCCTAAAACAGTAAAATTAACACCTAATTAAACATCAAAAACCATCCCCTTCCTAAAACAGTAAAATTAACACCTAATTAAACATCAAAAACCATCCCCTTCCTAAAACAGTAAAATTAACACCTAATTAAACATCAAAAACCATCCCCTTCCTAAAACAGCAAAATTAACATCTAATTAAACATCAAAAACCATCCCCTTCCTAAAACAGTAAAATTAACACCTAATTAAACATCAAAAACCATCCCCCACCTAAAACAGCAAAATTAACATCTAATTAAACATCAAAAACCATCCCCTTCCTAAAACAGTAAAATTAACACCTAATTAAACATCAAAAACCATCCCCTTCCTAAAACAGTAAAATTAACACCTAATTAAACATCAAAAACCATCCCCTTCCTAAAACAGTAAAATTAACACCTAATTAAACATCAAAAACCATCCCCTTCCTAAAACAGTAAAATTAACACCTAATTAAACATCAAAAACCATCCCCTTCCTAAAACAGCAAAATTAACATCTAATTAAACATCAAAAACCATCCCCTTCCTAAAACAGTAAAATTAACACCTAATTAAACATCAAAAACCATCCCCCACCTAAAACAGCAAAATTAACATCTAATTAAACATCAAAAACCATCCCCTTCCTAAAACAGTAAAATTAACACCTAATTAAACATCAAAAACCATCCCCTTCCTAAAACAGTAAAATTAACACCTAATTAAACATCAAAAACCATCCCCTTCCTAAAACAGTAAAATTAACACCTAATTAAACATCAAAAACCATCCCCTTCCTAAAACAGTAAAATTAACACCTAATTAAACATCAAAAACCATCCCCTTTCTAAAACAGCTAAATTAACCTCTAATTAAACATCAAAAACCATCCCCTTTCTAAAACAGTAAAATTAACACCTAATTAAACATCAAAAAACATCCCCTTCCTAAAACAGTAAAATTAACACCTAATTAAACATCAAAAACCATCCCCTTCCTAAAACAGTAAAATTAACACCTAATTAAACATCAAAAACCATCCCCTTCCTAAAACAGCTAAATTAACCTCTAATTAAACATCAAAAACCATCCCCTTCCTAAAACAGCAAAATTAACATCTAATTAAACATCAAAAACCATCCCCTTCCTAAAACAGTAAAATTAACACCTAATTACACATCAAAACACACCCCCTACGTAGAGCACCACATTTAACACCTAATTACACATCAAAACACACCCCCTACGTAGAGCACCACATTTAACACCTAATTACACATCAAAACACACCTCCCATCCTAGACACCACATTTAACACCTAATTACACATCAAAAACCATCCCCTTCCTAAAACAGTAAAATTAACACCTAATTACACATCAAAACACACCCCCTACGTAGAGCACCACATTTAACACCTAATTACACATCAAAACACACCCCCCATCCTAGACACCACATTTAACACCTAATTACACATCAAAACACACCCCCTACGTAGAGCACCACATTTAACACCTAATTACACATCAAAACACACCCCCTACGTAGAGCACCACATTTAACACCTAATTACACATCAAAACACACCCCCCATCCTAGACACCACATTTAACACCTAATTACACATCAAAACACACCCCCCATCCTAGACACCACATTTAACACCTAATTACACATCAAAACACACCCCCCATCCTAGACACCACATTTAACACCTAATTAGACATCGAAAAACATCCCCTCCCTAAAACACCTAAATTAATACCTAATTACACATCAAAACACACCCCCTACGTAGAGCACCACATTTAACACCTAATTACACATCAAAACACACCCCCCATCCTAGACACCACATTTAACACCTAATTAGACATCGAAAAACATCCCCTCCCTAAAACACCTAAATTAATACCTAATTACACATCAAAAACCATCCCCTTCCTAAAACAGTAAAATTAACACCTAATTAAACATCAAAAACCATCCCCTTCCTAAAACAGTAAAATTAACACCTAATTAAACATCAAAAACCATCCCCTTCCTAAAACAGTAAAATTAACACCTAATTAAACATCAAAAACCATCCCCTTCCTAAAACAGTAAAATTAACACCTAATTAAACATCAAAAACCATCCCCTTCCTAAAACAGTAAAATTAACACCTAATTAAACATCAAAAACCATCCCCTTCCTAAAACAGCTAAATTAACCTCTAATTAAACATCAAAAACCATCCCCTTTCTAAAACAGCTAAATTAACCTCTAATTAAACATCAAAAACCATCCCCTTCCTAAAACAGTAAAATTAACACCTAATTAAACATCAAAAACCATCCCCTTCCTAAAACAGTAAAATTAACACCTAATTAAACATCAAAAACCATCCCCTTCCTAAAACAGTAAAATTAACACCTAATTAAACATCAAAAACCATCCCCTTCCTAAAACAGTAAAATTAACACCTAATTAAACATCAAAAACCATCCCCTTCCTAAAACAGTAAAATTAACACCTAATTACACATCAAAACACACCCCCTACGTAGAGCACCACATTTAACACCTAATTACACATCAAAACACACCCCCTACGTAGAGCACCACATTTAACACCTAATTACACATCAAAACACACCCCCCATCCTAGACACCACATTTAACACCTAATTAGACATCGAAAAACATCCCCTCCCTAAAACACCTAAATTAATACCTAATTACACATCAAAACACACCCCCTACGTAGAGCACCACCTTTAACACCTAATTACACATCAAAACACACCCCCCATCCTAGACACCACATTTAACACCTAATTAGACATCGAAACACACCCCCTACGTAGAGCACCACATTTAACACCTAATTAAACATCAAAACACACCCCCCATCCTAGACACCACATTTAACACCTAATTAGACATCAAAACACACCCCCTACGTAGAGCACCACATTTAACACCTAATTACACATCAAAACACACCCCCCATCCTAGACACCACATTTAACACCTAATTACACATCAAAACACACCCCCTACGTAGAGCACCACATTTAACACCTAATTACACATCAAAACACACCCCCTACGTAGAGCACCACATTTAACACCTAATTACACATCAAAACACACCCCCCATCCTAGACACCACATTTAACACCTAATTAGACATCGAAAAACATCCCCTCCCTAAAACACCTAAATTAATACCTAATTACACATCAAAACACACCCCCTACGTAGAGCACCACATTTAACACCTAATTACACATCAAAACACACCCCCTACGTAGAGCACCACATTTAACACCTAATTACACATCAAAACACACCCCCCATCCTAGACACCACATTTAACACCTAATTAGACATCGAAAAACATCCCCTCCCTAAAACACCTAAATTAATACCTAATTACACATCAAAACACACCCCCTACGTAGAGCACCACATTTAACACCCAATTACACATCAAAACACACCCCCCATCCTAGACACCACATTTAACACCTAATTAGACATCGAAAAACATCCCCTCCCTAAAACACCTAAATTAATACCTAATTACACATCAAAACACACCCCCTACGTAGAGCACCACATTTAACACCTAATTACACATCAAAACACACCCCCCATCCTAGACACCACATTTAACACCTAATTACACATCGAAAAACATCCCCTCCCTAAAACACCTAAATTAATACCTAATTACACATCAAAACACACCCCCTACGTAGAGCACCACATTTAACACCTAATTACACATCAAAACACACCCCCCATCCTAGACACCACATTTAACACCTAATTAGACATCGAAAAACATCCCCTCCCTAAAACACCTAAATTAATACCTAATTACACATCAAAAACCATCCCCTTCCTAAAACAGTAAAATTAACACCTAATTAAACATCAAAAACCATCCCCTTCCTAAAACAGTAAAATTAACACCTAATTAAACATCAAAAACCATCCCCTTCCTAAAACAGTAAAATTAACACCTAATTAAACATCAAAAACCATCCCCTTCCTAAAACAGTAAAATTAACACCTAATTAAACATCAAAAACCATCCCCTTCCTAAAACAGTAAAATTAACACCTAATTAAACATCAAAAACCATCCCCTTCCTAAAACAGTAAAATTAACACCTAATTAAACATCAAAAACCATCCCCTTCCTAAAACAGTAAAATTAACACCTAATTAAACATCAAAAACCATCCCCTTCCTAAAACAGCTAAATTAACCTCTAATTAAACATCAAAAACCATCCCCCACCTAAAACAGCTAAATTAACCTCTAATTAAACATCAAAAACCATCCCCTTTCTAAAACAGCTAAATTAACCTCTAATTAAACATCAAAAACCATCCCCTTCCTAAAACAGTAAAATTAACACCTAATTAAACATCAAAAACCATCCCCTTCCTAAAACAGTAAAATTAACACCTAATTAAACATCAAAAACCATCCCCTTCCTAAAACAGCAAAATTAACATCTAATTAAACATCAAAAACCATCCCCTTCCTAAAACAGTAAAATTAACACCTAATTAAACATCAAAAACCATCCCCCACCTAAAACAGCAAAATTAACATCTAATTAAACATCAAAAACCATCCCCTTCCTAAAACAGTAAAATTAACACCTAATTAAACATCAAAAACCATCCCCTTCCTAAAACAGTAAAATTAACACCTAATTAAACATCAAAAACCATCCCCTTCCTAAAACAGTAAAATTAACACCTAATTAAACATCAAAAACCATCCCCTTCCTAAAACAGTAAAATTAACACCTAATTAAACATCAAAAACCATCCCCTTTCTAAAACAGCTAAATTAACCTCTAATTAAACATCAAAAACCATCCCCTTTCTAAAACAGTAAAATTAACACCTAATTAAACATCAAAAAACATCCCCTTCCTAAAACAGTAAAATTAACACCTAATTAAACATCAAAAACCATCCCCTTCCTAAAACAGTAAAATTAACACCTAATTAAACATCAAAAACCATCCCCTTCCTAAAACAGCTAAATTAACCTCTAATTAAACATCAAAAACCATCCCCTTCCTAAAACAGCAAAATTAACATCTAATTAAACATCAAAAACCATCCCCTTCCTAAAACAGTAAAATTAACACCTAATTACACATCAAAACACACCCCCTACGTAGAGCACCACATTTAACACCTAATTACACATCAAAACACACCCCCTACGTAGAGCACCACATTTAACACCTAATTACACATCAAAACACACCTCCCATCCTAGACACCACATTTAACACCTAATTACACATCAAAACACACCCCCCATCCTAGACACCACATTTAACACCTAATTAGATATCAAAACACACCCCCCATCCTAGACACCACATTTAACACCTAATTAGACATCGAAAAACATCCCCTCCCTAAAACACCTAAATTAATACCTAATTACACATCAAAAACCATCCCCTTCCTAAAACAGTAAAATTAACACCTAATTAAACATCAAAAACCATCCCCTTCCTAAAACAGTAAAATTAACACCTAATTACACATCAAAACACACCCCCTACGTAGAGCACCACATTTAACACCTAATTACACATCAAAACACACCCCCTACGTAGAGCACCACATTTAACACCTAATTACACATCAAAACACACCCCCCATCCTAGACACCACATTTAACACCTAATTAGACATCGAAAAACATCCCCTCCCTAAAACACCTAAATTAATACCTAATTACACATCAAAACACACCCCCTACGTAGAGCACCACATTTAACACCTAATTACACATCAAAACACACCCCCCATCCTAGACACCACATTTAACACCTAATTAGACATCGAAAAACATCCCCTCCCTAAAACACCTAAATTAATACCTAATTACACATCAAAACACACCCCCTACGTAGCGCACCACATTTAACACCTAATTACACATCAAAACACACCCCCCATCCTAGACACCACATTTAACACCTAATTAGACATCGAAAAACATCCCCTCCCTAAAACACCTAAATTAATACCTAATTACACATCAAAACACACCCCCTACGTAGCGCACCACATTTAACACCTAATTACACATCAAAACACACCCCCCATCCTAGACACCACATTTAACACCTAATTACACATCAAAACACACCCCCTACGTAGAGCACCACATTTAACACCTAATTACACATCAAAACACACCCCCCATCCTAGACACCACATTTAACACCTAATTACACATCAAAACACACCCCCTACGTAGAGCACCACATTTAACACCTAATTACACATCAAAACACACCCCCCATCCTAGACACCACATTTAACACCTAATTAGACATCGAAAAACATCCCCTCCCTAAAACACCTAAATTAATACCTAATTACACATCAAAACACACCCCCTACGTAGAGCACCACCTTTAACACCTAATTACACATCAAAACACACCCCCCATCCTAGACACCACATTTAACACCTAATTAGACATCAAAACACACCTCCCATCCTAGACACCACATTTAACACCTAATTACACATCAAAAACCATCCCCTACGTAGAGCACCACATTTAACACCTAATTACACATCAAAACACACCCCCTACGTAGAGCACCACATTTAACACCTAATTACACATCAAAACACACCCCCTACGTAGAGCACCACATTTAACACCTAATTACACATCAAAACACACCCCCCATCCTAGACACCACATTTAACACCTAATTACACATCAAAACACACCCCCTACGTAGAGCACCACATTTAACACCTAATTACACATCAAAACACACCCCCCATCCTAGACACCACATTTAACACCTAATTAGACATCAAAACACACCCCCTACGTAGAGCACCACATTTAACACCTAATTACACATCAAAACACACCCCCCATCCTAGACACCACATTTAACACCTAATTAGACATCAAAACACACCCCCTACGTAGAGCACCACATTTAACACCTAATTACACATCAAAACACACCCCCCATCCTAGACACCACATTTAACACCTAATTAGACATCGAAAAACATCCCCTCCCTAAAACACCTAAATTAATACCTAATTACACATCAAAACACACCCCCTACGTAGAGCACCACCTTTAACACCTAATTACACATCAAAACACACCCCCCATCCTAGACACCACATTTAACACCTAATTACACATCAAAACACACCCCCTACGTAGAGCACCACATTTAACACCTAATTAAACATCAAAACACACCCCCCATCCTAGACACCACATTTAACACCTAATTAGACATCAAAACACACCCCCTACGTAGAGCACCACATTTAACACCTAATTAGACATCGAAAAACATCCCCTCCCTAAAACACCTAAATTAATACCTAATTACACATCAAAACACACCCCCTACGTAGAGCACCACATTTAACACCTAATTACACATCAAAACACACCCCCCATCCTAGACACCACATTTAACACCTAATTACACATCGAAAAACATCCCCTCCCTAAAACACCTAAATTAATACCTAATTACACATCAAAACACACCCCCTACGTAGAGCACCACATTTAACACCCAATTACACATCAAAACACACCCCCCATCCTAGACACCAGATTTAACACCTAATTACACATCAAAACACACCCCCTACGTAGAGCACCACATTTAACACCTAATTACACATCAAAACACACCCCCCATCCTAGACACCACATTTAACACCTAATTACACATCAAAACACACCCCCTACGTAGAGCACCACATTTAACACCTAATTACACATCAAAACACACCCCCCATCCTAGACACCACATTTAACACCTAATTAGACATCGAAAAACATCCCCTCCCTAAAACACCTAAATTAATACCTAATTACACATCAAAACACACCCCCTACGTAGAGCACAACATTTAACACCTAATTACACATCAAAACACACCCCCCATCCTAGACACCACATTTAACACCTAATTACACATCAAAACACACCCCCTACGTAGAGCACCACATTTAACACCTAATTACACATCAAAACACACCCCCCATCCTAGACACCACATTTAACACCTAATTACACATCAAAACACACCCCCTACGTAGAGCACCACATTTAACACCTAATTACACATCAAAACACACCCCCCATCCTAGACACCACATTTAACACCTAATTAGACATCGAAAAACATCCCCTCCCTAAAACACCTAAATTAATACCTAATTAAACATCAAAAACCATCCCCTTCCTAAAACAGTAAAATTAACACCTAATTAAACATCAAAAACCATCCCCTTCCTAAAACAGTAAAATTAACACCTAATTAAACATCAAAAACCATCCCCTTCCTAAAACAGTAAAATTAACACCTAATTAAACATCAAAAACCATCCCCTTCCTAAAACAGTAAAATTAACACCTAATTAAACATCAAAAACCATCCCCTTCCTAAAACAGTAAAATTAACACCTAATTAAACATCAAAAACCATCCCCTTCCTAAAACAGTAAAATTAACACCTAATTAAACATCAAAAACCATCCCCTTCCTAAAACAGTAAAATTAACACCTAATTAAACATCAAAAACCATCCCCTTCCTAAAACAGTAAAATTAACACCTAATTAAACATCAAAAACCATCCCCTTCCTAAAACAGTAAAATTAACACCTAATTAAACATCAAAAACCATCCCCTTCCTAAAACAGTAAAATTAACACCTAATTAAACATCAAAAACCATCCCCTTCCTAAAACAGTAAAATTAACACCTAATTAAACATCAAAAACCATCCCCTTCCTAAAACAGTAAAATTAACACCTAATTAAACATCAAAAACCATCCCCTTCCTAAAACAGTAAAATTAACACCTAATTAAACATCAAAAACCATCCCCTTCCTAAAACAGTAAAATTAACACCTAATTAAACATCAAAAACCATCCCCTTCCTAAAACAGTAAAATTAACACCTAATTAAACATCAAAAACCATCCCCCACCTAAAACAGCAAAATTAACATCTAATTAAACATCAAAAACCATCCCCTTCCTAAAACAGTAAAATTAACACCTAATTAAACATCAAAAACCATCCCCTTCCTAAAACAGTAAAATTAACACCTAATTAAACATCAAAAACCATCCCCTTCCTAAAACAGTAAAATTAACACCTAATTAAACATCAAAAACCATCCCCTTCCTAAAACAGTAAAATTAACACCTAATTAAACATCAAAAACCATCCCCTTTCTAAAACAGCTAAATTAACCTCTAATTAAACATCAAAAACCATCCCCTTTCTAAAACAGTAAAATTAACACCTAATTAAACATCAAAAAACATCCCCTTCCTAAAACAGTAAAATTAACACCTAATTAAACATCAAAAACCATCCCCTTCCTAAAACAGTAAAATTAACACCTAATTAAACATCAAAAACCATCCCCTTCCTAAAACAGCTAAATTAACCTCTAATTAAACATCAAAAACCATCCCCTTCCTAAAACAGCAAAATTAACATCTAATTAAACATCAAAAACCATCCCCTTCCTAAAACAGTAAAATTAACACCTAATTACACATCAAAACACACCCCCTACGTAGAGCACCACATTTAACACCTAATTACACATCAAAACACACCCCCTACGTAGAGCACCACATTTAACACCTAATTACACATCAAAACACACCTCCCATCCTAGACACCACATTTAACACCTAATTACACATCAAAACACACCCCCCATCCTAGACACCACATTTAACACCTAATTAGATATCAAAACACACCCCCCATCCTAGACACCACATTTAACACCTAATTAGACATCGAAAAACATCCCCTCCCTAAAACACCTAAATTAATACCTAATTACACATCAAAAACCATCCCCTTCCTAAAACAGTAAAATTAACACCTAATTAAACATCAAAAACCATCCCCTTCCTAAAACAGTAAAATTAACACCTAATTACACATCAAAAACCATCCCCTTCCTAAAACAGTAAAATTAACACCTAATTAAACATCAAAAACCATCCCCTTCCTAAAACAGTAAAATTAACACCTAATTAAACATCAAAAACCATCCCCTTCCTAAAACAGTAAAATTAACACCTAATTAAACATCAAAAACCATCCCCTTCCTAAAACAGTAAAATTAACACCTAATTAAACATCAAAAACCATCCCCTTCCTAAAACAGTAAAATTAACACCTAATTAAACATCAAAAACCATCCCCTTCCTAAAACAGTAAAATTAACACCTAATTAAACATCAAAAACCATCCCCTTCCTAAAACAGTAAAATTAACACCTAATTAAACATCAAAAACCATCCCCTTCCTAAAACAGTAAAATTAACACCTAATTAAACATCAAAAACCATCCCCTTCCTAAAACAGTAAAATTAACACCTAATTAAACATCAAAAACCATCCCCCACCTAAAACAGCTAAATTAACCTCTAATTAAACATCAAAAACCATCCCCTTTCTAAAACAGCTAAATTAACCTCTAATTAAACATCAAAAACCATCCCCTTTCTAAAACAGCTAAATTAACCTCTAATTAAACATCAAAAACCATCCCCTTCCTAAAACAGTAAAATTAACACCTAATTAAACATCAAAAACCATCCCCTTCCTAAAACAGTAAAATTAACACCTAATTAAACATCAAAAACCATCCCCCACCTAAAACAGCTAAATTAACGTCTAATTAAACATCAAAAACCATCCCCTTCCTAAAACAGTAAAATTAACACCTAATTAAACATCAAAAACCATCCCCTTCCTAAAACAGTAAAATTAACACCTAATTAAACATCAAAAACCATCCCCTTCCTAAAACAGTAAAATTAACACCTAATTAAACATCAAAAAACATCCCCTTCCTAAAACAGTAAAATTAACACCTAATTAAACATCAAAAACCATCCCCTTCCTAAAACAGTAAAATTAACACCTAATTAAACATCAAAAACCATCCCCTTCCTAAAACAGTAAAATTAACACCTAATTAAACATCAAAAACCATCCCCTTCCTAAAACAGTAAAATTAACACCTAATTAAACATCAAAAACCATCCCCTTCCTAAAACAGTAAAATTAACACCTAATTAAACATCAAAAACCATCCCCTTCCTAAAACAGTAAAATTAACACCTAATTAAACATCAAAAACCATCCCCTTCCTAAAACAGTAAAATTAACACCTAATTAAACATCAAAAACCATCCCCTTCCTAAAACAGTAAAATTAACACCTAATTAAACATCAAAAACCATCCCCTTCCTAAAACAGTAAAATTAACACCTAATTAAACATCAAAAACCATCCCCTTCCTAAAACAGTAAAATTAACACCTAATTAAACATCAAAAACCATCCCCTTCCTAAAACAGTAAAATTAACACCTAATTAAACATCAAAAAACATCCCCTTCCTAAAACAGTAAAATTAACACCTAATTAAACATCAAAAACCATCCCCTTCCTAAAACAGTAAAATTAACACCTAATTAAACATCAAAAAACATCCCCTTCCTAAAACAGTAAAATTAACACCTAATTAAACATCAAAAACCATCCCCTTCCTAAAACAGTAAAATTAACACCTAATTAAACATCAAAAACCATCCCCTTCCTAAAACAGTAAAATTAACACCTAATTAAACATCAAAAACCATCCCCTTCCTAAAACAGTAAAATTAACACCTAATTAAACATCAAAAACCATCCCCTTCCTAAAACAGTAAAATTAACACCTAATTAAACATCAAAAACCATCCCCTTCCTAAAACAGTAAAATTAACACCTAATTAAACATCAAAAACCATCCCCTTCCTAAAACAGTAAAATTAACACCTAATTAAACATCAAAAACCATCCCCTTCCTAAAACAGTAAAATTAACACCTAATTAAACATCAAAAACCATCCCCTTTCTAAAACAGCTAAATTAACCTCTAATTAAACATCAAAAACCATCCCCTTTCTAAAACAGCTAAATTAACCTCTAATTAAACATCAAAAACCATCCCCTTCCTAAAACAGTAAAATTAACACCTAATTAAACATCAAAAACCATCCCCTTCCTAAAACAGTAAAATTAACACCTAATTAAACATCAAAAACCATCCCCTTCCTAAAACAGTAAAATTAACACCTAATTAAACATCAAAAACCATCCCCTTCCTAAAACAGTAAAATTAACACCTAATTAAACATCAAAAACCATCCCCTTCCTAAAACAGTAAAATTAACACCTAATTAAACATCAAAAACCATCCCCTTCCTAAAACAGTAAAATTAACACCTAATTAAACATCAAAAACCATCCCCTTCCTAAAACAGTAAAATTAACACCTAATTAAACATCAAAAACCATCCCCTTTCTAAAACAGCTAAATTAACCTCTAATTAAACATCAAAAACCATCCCCTTTCTAAAACAGCTAAATTAACCTCTAATTAAACATCAAAAACCATCCCCTTCCTAAAACAGTAAAATTAACACCTAATTAAACATCAAAAACCATCCCCTTCCTAAAACAGTAAAATTAACACCTAATTAAACATCAAAAACCATCCCCTTCCTAAAACAGTAAAATTAACACCTAATTAAACATCAAAAACCATCCCCTTCCTAAAACAGTAAAATTAACACCTAATTAAACATCAAAAACCATCCCCTTCCTAAAACAGTAAAATTAACACCTAATTAAACATCAAAAACCATCCCCTTCCTAAAACAGTAAAATTAACACCTAATTAAACATCAAAAACCATCCCCTTCCTAAAACAGTAAAATTAACACCTAATTAAACATCAAAAACCATCCCCTTCCTAAAACAGTAAAATTAACACCTAATTAAACATCAAAAACCATCCCCTTCCTAAAACAGTAAAATTAACACCTAATTAAACATCAAAAACCATCCCCTTCCTAAAACAGTAAAATTAACACCTAATTAAACATCAAAAACCATCCCCTTCCTAAAACAGCTAAATTAACCTCTAATTAAACATCAAAAACCATCCCCTTCCTAAAACAGTAAAATTAACACCTAATTAAACATCAAAAACCATCCCCTTCCTAAAACAGTAAAATTAACACCTAATTAAACATCAAAAACCATCCCCTTCCTAAAACAGTAAAATTAACACCTAATTAAACATCAAAAACCATCCCCTTCCTAAAACAGTAAAATTAACACCTAATTAAACATCAAAAACCATCCCCTTCCTAAAACAGTAAAATTAACACCTAATTAAACATCAAAAACCATCCCCTTCCTAAAACAGTAAAATTAACACCTAATTAAACATCAAAAACCATCCCCTTCCTAAAACAGTAAAATTAACACCTAATTAAACATCAAAAACCATCCCCTTCCTAAAACAGTAAAATTAACACCTAATTAAACATCAAAAACCATCCCCTTCCTAAAACAGTAAAATTAACACCTAATTAAACATCAAAAACCATCCCCTTCCTAAAACAGTAAAATTAACACCTAATTAAACATCAAAAACCATCCCCTTCCTAAAACAGTAAAATTAACACCTAATTAAACATCAAAAACCATCCCCTTCCTAAAACAGTAAAATTAACACCTAATTAAACATCAAAAAACATCCCCTTCCTAAAACAGTAAAATTAACACCTAATTAAACATCAAAAACCATCCCCTTCCTAAAACAGTAAAATTAACACCTAATTAAACATCAAAAAACATCCCCTTCCTAAAACAGTAAAATTAACACCTAATTAAACATCAAAAACCATCCCCTTCCTAAAACAGTAAAATTAACACCTAATTAAACATCAAAAACCATCCCCTTCCTAAAACAGTAAAATTAACACCTAATTAAACATCAAAAACCATCCCCTTCCTAAAACAGTAAAATTAACACCTAATTAAACATCAAAAACCATCCCCTTCCTAAAACAGTAAAATTAACACCTAATTAAACATCAAAAACCATCCCCTTCCTAAAACAGTAAAATTAACACCTAATTAAACATCAAAAACCATCCCCTTCCTAAAACAGTAAAATTAACACCTAATTAAACATCAAAAACCATCCCCTTCCTAAAACAGTAAAATTAACACCTAATTAAACATCAAAAACCATCCCCTTTCTAAAACAGCTAAATTAACCTCTAATTAAACATCAAAAACCATCCCCTTTCTAAAACAGCTAAATTAACCTCTAATTAAACATCAAAAACCATCCCCTTCCTAAAACAGTAAAATTAACACCTAATTAAACATCAAAAACCATCCCCTTCCTAAAACAGTAAAATTAACACCTAATTAAACATCAAAAACCATCCCCTTCCTAAAACAGTAAAATTAACACCTAATTAAACATCAAAAACCATCCCCTTCCTAAAACAGTAAAATTAACACCTAATTAAACATCAAAAACCATCCCCTTCCTAAAACAGTAAAATTAACACCTAATTAAACATCAAAAACCATCCCCTTCCTAAAACAGTAAAATTAACACCTAATTAAACATCAAAAACCATCCCCTTCCTAAAACAGTAAAATTAACACCTAATTAAACATCAAAAACCATCCCCTTTCTAAAACAGCTAAATTAACCTCTAATTAAACATCAAAAACCATCCCCTTTCTAAAACAGCTAAATTAACCTCTAATTAAACATCAAAAACCATCCCCTTCCTAAAACAGTAAAATTAACACCTAATTAAACATCAAAAACCATCCCCTTCCTAAAACAGTAAAATTAACACCTAATTAAACATCAAAAACCATCCCCTTCCTAAAACAGTAAAATTAACACCTAATTAAACATCAAAAACCATCCCCTTCCTAAAACAGTAAAATTAACACCTAATTAAACATCAAAAACCATCCCCTTCCTAAAACAGTAAAATTAACACCTAATTAAACATCAAAAACCATCCCCTTCCTAAAACAGTAAAATTAACACCTAATTAAACATCAAAAACCATCCCCTTCCTAAAACAGTAAAATTAACACCTAATTAAACATCAAAAACCATCCCCTTCCTAAAACAGTAAAATTAACACCTAATTAAACATCAAAAACCATCCCCTTCCTAAAACAGTAAAATTAACACCTAATTAAACATCAAAAACCATCCCCTTCCTAAAACAGTAAAATTAACACCTAATTAAACATCAAAAACCATCCCCTTCCTAAAACAGTAAAATTAACACCTAATTAAACATCAAAAACCATCCCCTTCCTAAAACAGTAAAATTAACACCTAATTAAACATCAAAAACCATCCCCTTCCTAAAACAGTAAAATTAACACCTAATTAAACATCAAAAACCATCCCCTTCCTAAAACAGTAAAATTAACACCTAATTAAACATCAAAAACCATCCCCTTCCTAAAACAGTAAAATTAACACCTAATTAAACATCAAAAACCATCCCCTTCCTAAAACAGTAAAATTAACACCTAATTAAACATCAAAAACCATCCCCTTCCTAAAACAGTAAAATTAACACCTAATTAAACATCAAAAACCATCCCCTTCCTAAAACAGTAAAATTAACACCTAATTAAACATCAAAAACCATCCCCTTCCTAAAACAGTAAAATTAACACCTAATTAAACATCAAAAACCATCCCCTTCCTAAAACAGTAAAATTAACACCTAATTAAACATCAAAAACCATCCCCTTCCTAAAACAGTAAAATTAACACCTAATTAAACATCAAAAACCATCCCCTTCCTAAAACAGTAAAATTAACACCTAATTAAACATCAAAAACCATCCCCTTCCTAAAACAGTAAAATTAACACCTAATTAAACATCAAAAACCATCCCCTTCCTAAAACAGTAAAATTAACACCTAATTAAACATCAAAAACCATCCCCTTCCTAAAACAGTAAAATTAACACCTAATTAAACATCAAAAACCATCCCCTTCCTAAAACAGTAAAATTAACACCTAATTAAACATCAAAAACCATCCCCTTCCTAAAACAGTAAAATTAACACCTAATTAAACATCAAAAACCATCCCCTTCCTAAAACAGTAAAATTAACACCTAATTAAACATCAAAAACCATCCCCTTCCTAAAACAGTAAAATTAACACCTAATTAAACATCAAAAACCATCCCCTTCCTAAAACAGTAAAATTAACACCTAATTAAACATCAAAAACCATCCCCTTCCTAAAACAGTAAAATTAACACCTAATTAAACATCAAAAACCATCCCCTTTCTAAAACAGCTAAATTAACCTCTAATTAAACATCAAAAACCATCCCCTTTCTAAAACAGCTAAATTAACCTCTAATTAAACATCAAAAACCATCCCCTTCCTAAAACAGTAAAATTAACACCTAATTAAACATCAAAAACCATCCCCTTCCTAAAACAGTAAAATTAACACCTAATTAAACATCAAAAACCATCCCCTTTCTAAAACAGCTAAATTAACCTCTAATTAAACATCAAAAACCATCCCCTTTCTAAAACAGTAAAATTAACACCTAATTAAACATCAAAAACCATCCCCTTCCTAAAACAGTAAAATTAACACCTAATTAAACATCAAAAACCATCCCCTTCCTAAAACAGTAAAATTAACACCTAATTAAACATCAAAAACCATCCCCTTCCTAAAACAGTAAAATTAACACCTAATTAAACATCAAAAACCATCCCCTTCCTAAAACAGTAAAATTAACACGTAATTAAACATCAAAAACCATCCCCTTCCTAAAACAGTAAAATTAACACCTAATTAAACATCAAAAACCATCCCCCAGATAAAACAGTAAAATTAACACCTAATTAAACATCAAAAACCATCCCCTTCCTAAAACAGTAAAATTAACACCTAATTAAACATCAAAAACCATCCCCTTCCTAAAACAGTAAAATTAACACCTAATTAAACATCAAAAACCATCCCCTTCCTAAAACAGTAAAATTAACACCTAATTAAACATCAAAAACCATCCCCTTCCTAAAACAGTAAAATTAACACCTAATTAAACATCAAAAACCATCCCCTTCCTAAAACAGTAAAATTAACACCTAATTAAACATCAAAAACCATCCCCTTCCTAAAACAGTAAAATTAACACCTAATTAAACATCAAAAACCATCCCCTTCCTAAAACAGTAAAATTAACACCTAATTAAACATCAAAAACCATCCCCTTCCTAAAACAGTAAAATTAACACCTAATTAAACATCAAAAACCATCCCCTTCCTAAAACAGTAAAATTAACACCTAATTAAACATCAAAAACCATCCCCTTCCTAAAACAGTAAAATTAACACCTAATTAAACATCAAAAACCATCCCCCAGATAAAAGAGGAAAATTAACACCTAATTAAACATCAAAAACCATCCCCTTCCTAAAACAGTAAAATTAACACCTAATTAAACATCAAAAACCATCCCCTTCCTAAAACAGTAAAATTAACACCTAATTAAACATCAAAAACCATCCCCTTCCTAAAACAGTAAAATTAACACCTAATTAAACATCAAAAACCATCCCCTTCCTAAAACAGTAAAATTAACACCTAATTAAACATCAAAAACCATCCCCTTCCTAAAACAGTAAAATTAACACCTAATTAAACATCAAAAACCATCCCCTTCCTAAAACAGTAAAATTAACACCTAATTAAACATCAAAAACCATCCCCCAGATAAAACAGTAAAATTAACACCTAATTAAACATCAAAAACCATCCCCTTCCTAAAACAGTAAAATTAACACCTAATTAAACATCAAAAACCATCCCCTTCCTAAAACAGTAAAATTAACACCTAATTAAACATCAAAAACCATCCCCTTCCTAAAACAGTAAAATTAACACCTAATTAAACATCAAAAACCATCCCCTTCCTAAAACAGTAAAATTAACACCTAATTAAACATCAAAAACCATCCCCTTCCTAAAACAGTAAAATTAACACCTAATTAAACATCAAAAACCATCCCCTTCCTAAAACAGTAAAATTAACACCTAATTAAACATCAAAAACCATCCCCTTCCTAAAACAGTAAAATTAACACCTAATTAAACATCAAAAACCATCCCCTTCCTAAAACAGTAAAATTAACACCTAATTAAACATCAAAAACCATCCCCTTCCTAAAACAGTAAAATTAACACCTAATTAAACATCAAAAACCATCCCCTTCCTAAAACAGTAAAATTAACACCTAATTAAACATCAAAAACCATCCCCTTCCTAAAACAGTAAAATTAACACCTAATTAAACATCAAAAACCATCCCCTTCCTAAAACAGTAAAATTAACACCTAATTAAACATCAAAAACCATCCCCTTCCTAAAACAGTAAAATTAACACCTAATTAAACATCAAAAACCATCCCCTTCCTAAAACAGTAAAATTAACACCTAATTAAACATCAAAAACCATCCCCTTCCTAAAACAGTAAAATTAACACCTAATTAAACATCAAAAACCATCCCCCACCTAAAACAGTAAAATTAACACCTAATTAAACATCAAAAACCATCCCCTTCCTAAAACAGTAAAATTAACACCTAATTAAACATCAAAAACCATCCCCTTCCTAAAACAGTAAAATTAACACCTAATTAAACATCAAAAACCATCCCCTTCCTAAAACAGTAAAATTAACACCTAATTAAACATCAAAAACCATCCCCTTCCTAAAACAGTAAAATTAACACCTAATTAAACATCAAAAACCATCCCCCACCTAAAACAGCTAAATTAACCTCTAATTAAACATCAAAAACCATCCCCTTCCTAAAACAGTAAAATTAACACCTAATTAAACATCAAAAACCATCCCCTTCCTAAAACAGTAAAATTAACACCTAATTAAACATCAAAAACCATCCCCTTCCTAAAACAGTAAAATTAACACCTAATTAAACATCAAAAACCATCCCCTTCCTAAAACAGTAAAATTAACACCTAATTAAACATCAAAAACCATCCCCTTCCTAAAACAGTAAAATTAACACCTAATTAAACATCAAAAACCATCCCCTTCCTAAAACAGTAAAATTAACACCTAATTAAACATCAAAAACCATCCCCTTCCTAAAACAGTAAAATTAACACCTAATTAAACATCAAAAACCATCCCCTTCCTAAAACAGTAAAATTAACACCTAATTAAACATCAAAAACCATCCCCTTCCTAAAACAGTAAAATTAACACCTAATTAAACATCAAAAACCATCCCCTTCCTAAAACAGTAAAATTAACACCTAATTAAACATCAAAAACCATCCCCTTCCTAAAACAGTAAAATTAACACCTAATTAAACATCAAAAACCATCCCCTTCCTAAAACAGTAAAATTAACACCTAATTAAACATCAAAAACCATCCCCTTCCTAAAACAGTAAAATTAACACCTAATTAAACATCAAAAACCATCCCCTTCCTAAAACAGTAAAATTAACACCTAATTAAACATCAAAAACCATCCCCTTCCTAAAACAGTAAAATTAACACGTAATTAAACATCAAAAACCATCCCCTTCCTAAAACAGTAAAATTAACACCTAATTAAACATCAAAAACCATCCCCCAGATAAAACAGTAAAATTAACACCTAATTAAACATCAAAAACCATCCCCTTCCTAAAACAGTAAAATTAACACCTAATTAAACATCAAAAACCATCCCCTTCCTAAAACAGTAAAATTAACACCTAATTAAACATCAAAAACCATCCCCTTCCTAAAACAGTAAAATTAACACCTAATTAAACATCAAAAACCATCCCCTTCCTAAAACAGTAAAATTAACACCTAATTAAACATCAAAAACCATCCCCTTCCTAAAACAGTAAAATTAACACCTAATTAAACATCAAAAACCATCCCCTTCCTAAAACAGTAAAATTAACACCTAATTAAACATCAAAAACCATCCCCCACCTAAAACAGTAAAATTAACACCTAATTAAACATCAAAAACCATCCCCTTCCTAAAACAGTAAAATTAACACCTAATTAAACATCAAAAACCATCCCCTTCCTAAAACAGTAAAATTAACACCTAATTAAACATCAAAAACCATCCCCTTCCTAAAACAGTAAAATAACCACCTAATTAAACATCAAAAACCATCCCCTTCCTAAAACAGTAAAATTAACACCTAATTAAACATCAAAAACCATCCCCTTCCTAAAACAGTAAAATTAACACCTAATTAAACATCAAAAACCATCCCCCAGATAAAACAGTAAAATTAACACCTAATTAAACATCAAAAACCATCCCCTTCCTAAAACAGTAAAATTAACACCTAATTAAACATCAAAAACCATCCCCTTCCTAAAACAGTAAAATTAACACCTAATTAAACATCAAAAACCATCCCCTTCCTAAAACAGTAAAATTAACACCTAATTAAACATCAAAAACCATCCCCTTCCTAAAACAGTAAAATTAACACCTAATTAAACATCAAAAACCATCCCCTTCCTAAAACAGTAAAATTAACCTCTAATTAAACATCAAAAACCATCCCCTTCCTAAAACAGTAAAATTAACACCTAATTAAACATCAAAAACCATCCCCTTCCTAAAACAGTAAAATTAACACCTAATTAAACATCAAAAACCATCCCCTTCCTAAAACAGTAAAATTAACACCTAATTAAACATCAAAAACCATCCCCTTCCTAAAACAGTAAAATTAACACCTAATTAAACATCAAAAACCATCCCCTTCCTAAAACAGTAAAATTAACACCTAATTAAACATCAAAAACCATCCCCCAGATAAAAGAGGAAAATTAACACCTAATTAAACATCAAAAACCATCCCCTTCCTAAAACAGTAAAATTAACACCTAATTAAACATCAAAAACCATCCCCTTCCTAAAACAGTAAAATTAACACCTAATTAAACATCAAAAACCATCCCCCACCTAAAACAGTAAAATTAACACCTAATTAAACATCAAAACACACCCCCTTCCTAAAACAGTAAAATTAACACCTAATTAAACATCAAAAACCATCCCCTTCCTAAAACAGTAAAATTAACACCTAATTAAACATCAAAAACCATCCCCCACCTAAAACAGTAAAATTAACACCTAATTAAACATCAAAAACCATCCCCTTCCTAAAACAGTAAAATTAACACTTAATTAAACATCAAAAACCATCCCCTTCCTAAAACAGTAAAATTAACACCTAATTAAACATCAAAAACCATCCCCTTTCTAAAACAGCTAAATTAACCTCTAATTAAACATCAAAAACCATCCCCTTTCTAAAACAGTAAAATTAACACCTAATTAAACATCAAAAACCATCCCCTTCCTAAAACAGTAAAATTAACACCTAATTAAACATCAAAAACCATCCCCTTCCTAAAACAGTAAAATTAACACCTAATTAAACATCAAAAACCATCCCCTTCCTAAAACAGTAAAATTAACACCTAATTAAACATCAAAAACCATCCCCTTCCTAAAACAGTAAAATTAACACCTAATTAAACATCAAAAACCATCCCCTTCCTAAAACAGTAAAATTAACACCTAATTAAACATCAAAAACCATCCCCTTCCTAAAACAGTAAAATTAACACCTAATTAAACATCAAAAACCATCCCCTTCCTAAAACAGTAAAATTAACACCTAATTAAACATCAAAAACCATCCCCTTCCTAAAACAGTAAAATTAACACCTAATTAAACATCAAAAACCATCCCCTTCCTAAAACAGTAAAATTAACACCTAATTAAACATCAAAAACCATCCCCTTCCTAAAACAGTAAAATTAACACCTAATTAAACATCAAAAACCATCCCCTTCCTAAAACAGTAAAATTAACACCTAATTAAACATCAAAAACCATCCCCTTCCTAAAACAGTAAAATTAACACCTAATTAAACATCAAAAACCATCCCCTTCCTAAAACAGTAAAATTAACACCTAATTAAACATCAAAAACCATCCCCTTCCTAAAACAGTAAAATTAACACCTAATTAAACATCAAAAACCATCCCCTTCCTAAAACAGTAAAATTAACACCTAATTAAACATCAAAAACCATCCCCTTCCTAAAACAGTAAAATTAACACCTAATTAAACATCAAAAACCATCCCCTTCCTAAAACAGTAAAATTAACACCTAATTAAACATCAAAAACCATCCCCTTCCTAAAACAGTAAAATTAACACCTAATTAAACATCAAAAACCATCCCCTTCCTAAAACAGTAAAATTAACACCTAATTAAACATCAAAAACCATCCCCTTCCTAAAACAGCTAAATTAACCTCTAATTAAACATCAAAAACCATCCCCCACCTAAAACAGCTAAATTAACCTCTAATTAAACATCAAAAACCATCCCCTTCCTAAAACAGTAAAATTAACACCTAATTAAACATCAAAAACCATCCCCCAGATAAAAGAGGAAAATTAACACCTAATTAAACATCAAAAACCATCCCCTTCCTAAAACAGTAAAATTAACACCTAATTAAACATCAAAAACCATCCCCTTCCTAAAACAGTAAAATTAACACCTAATTAAACATCAAAAACCATCCCCTTCCTAAAACAGTAAAATTAACACCTAATTAAACATCAAAAACCATCCCCTTCCTAAAACAGTAAAATTAACACCTAATTAAACATCAAAAACCATCCCCTTCCTAAAACAGTAAAATTAACACCTAATTAAACATCAAAAACCATCCCCTTCCTAAAACAGTAAAATTAACACCTAATTAAACATCAAAAACCATCCCCTTCCTAAAACAGTAAAATTAACACCTAATTAAACATCAAAAACCATCCCCTTCCTAAAACAGTAAAATTAACACCTAATTAAACATCAAAAACCATCCCCTTCCTAAAACAGTAAAATTAACACCTAATTAAACATCAAAAACCATCCCCTTCCTAAAACAGTAAAATTAACACCTAATTAAACATCAAAAACCATCCCCTTCCTAAAACAGTAAAATTAACACCTAATTAAACATCAAAAACCATCCCCTTCCTAAAACAGTAAAATTAACACCTAATTAAACATCAAAAACCATCCCCTTCCTAAAACAGTAAAATTAACACCTAATTAAACATCAAAAACCATCCCCTTCCTAAAACAGTAAAATTAACACCTAATTAAACATCAAAAACCATCCCCTTCCTAAAACAGTAAAATTAACACCTAATTAAACATCAAAAACCATCCCCTTCCTAAAACAGTAAAATTAACACCTAATTAAACATCAAAAACCATCCCCTTCCTAAAACAGTAAAATTAACACCTAATTAAACATCAAAAACCATCCCCAGATAAAAGAGGAAAATTAACACCTAATTAAACATCAAAAACCATCCCCTTCCTAAAACAGTAAAATTAACACCTAATTAAACATCAAAAACCATCCCCTTCCTAAAACAGTAAAATTAACACCTAATTAAACATCAAAAACCATCCCCTTCCTAAAACAGTAAAATTAACACCTAATTAAACATCAAAAACCATCCCCTTCCTAAAACAGTAAAATTAACACCTAATTAAACATCAAAAACCATCCCCTTCCTAAAACAGTAAAATTAACACCTAATTAAACATCAAAAACCATCCCCTTTCTAAAACAGCTAAATTAACCTCTAATTAAACATCAAAAACCATCCCCTTTCTAAAACAGCTAAATTAACCTCTAATTAAACATCAAAAACCATCCCCTTCCTAAAACAGTAAAATTAACACCTAATTAAACATCAAAAACCATCCCCTTCCTAAAACAGTAAAATTAACACCTAATTAAACATCAAAAACCATCCCCTTTCTAAAACAGCTAAATTAACCTCTAATTAAACATCAAAAACCATCCCCTTTCTAAAACAGTAAAATTAACACCTAATTAAACATCAAAAACCATCC